>CAAKHF010015723.1:0-38701 GCA_901007745.1 Hippocampus kuda
TTCATCCTCATTAGGGTCGCGGGGGGTGCTGGAGCGGGGGTAAAAGGGTTCTGCTTGTGCAAATTGTGTATCGTGATTTTTTTTTTCCTCATGAAATAATCTCTGGTCATATTAAGACACCAATTAAATACAACGGAGTTTTGTCAGCAGTTTTCTTGTATGTAAAAAGAAAAAAATAATTCTCCATGAACAAAGCTGGACAATGTGGTTCCACAGCTGTGCAGATTTTGCAGTAGATTATTATCCACATTATGAACTGTCACCAGCCTTTATGAGCACTATCCAACTTGTTCTCAAAGAGATGTGGTGAGTTCATTTGTGTGGGAAGTTGAGTAAGTTGTTTTGTTACAGTTCAAAGTTTCGTGAATACTGAATCGATTATAAATAAACATGAGCATTAATGAGGGTGAAAAGCCCCTCAGTCAACAACAGATGACTTTTTGCCCTGTGTGTGGTTTTTTTTCATGTTTGTTTTTTCATTGTGGCATTTCTAAGTTTTGGAGAGGAAACCAAGAAGGAAGGTTTGCATGCATTAAGAAATGAACCTAATGCCGTTATCAAGAGAGGCACAAATTACAGTATACTGCCATCACCAGAGAAACAGAATAATGCTTCAAATTTAATGTTACCTTGAGGGAAACTTCATATTTTTCTTCCATTTTTCTTACATAGGTTTTGCTTTGAAAACTGTGACATTTTCCCACATTTGGTTTGAAGCTAAATCCATTGTTTTTATGGGAAGGTTAAAAAATATATATATCGAGTAAATTCGAGGGTAATAGCCTAAGACAGTATCAAATGAGAAGCTGCGTCATGACTGATGGAGATTTCAATTAATTCATTCATTCATTTTCCAAACCGCTTTATCCTCACTAGGGTCGCAGGGGGGGGGGGGGGGGGGGGGGGGCTGCGTTTGTCATTTAAATTCCAATCCTGTACAGTATTTTCCCAGCTAAAATAAAGTTAGTTTATTCACTGAAATGTATTCATTGCGTATTAAAACTACACGATCACATATTGTATTTTATCAAATAAATACAATAAAACAGAATTGTATCTATTGAAAACATGACAGTGGCCCCCAACCACCAAAAATAAATATAATAATAATAAAGTCACAAAGTTTTGCGTTATATAGTAAACTAGTTTGACACATTTTTTTTTATGTGTGTGTGCCAAAAGCAAGGGATGTACGTGTCATCGCAGGCTGACTTCATGGCCTTCTAATTGAAACTAATGACAAAAGCACATGCAAAGTCAAGACCTCTGGGTTTGAGGTTACAATAGCTTATTGTGTTTCAGACGGCGTTACACACTTTGTGTGTGGGTGTTGCGTTGTGTTTGTGTTGGATGCAGGGCTGCGATTGAGTGCACGTGCGTTCCCATGTGTGAGCCTTGAAACCAAACTCGCTTCGAGTTTTAAGTTTAGACGTCCGTCAAGGTCCATAAAACGGTTTATGTTACGTATGGAGTCGCAAACTCGAAAGCTTCCTAAATCCTGGAGAGCATTTAAAAATAATTCACACGTTTTTTGGGGGTGGGGGAGGGGCTTGTTTGTCACACTTTCCCACAGGGATAATGTCATGGCTTGCAGAAGGTACCGTATATACTGCATCAGGTTTTTTTTTCTTTTTTTAAAAACTCATTCACTCCCAAAGACGTTTTTAAACGTCTTTTCAGGCTTGGTCCAGAATTGGCTGGTGTAGATGCCAATTTGACATTGGCCGTATTTGTGCGGCACAGAATCCTACTTGCACTAAGTCTCTAGGGAACAAAATACAGTGGAAGCTCCCCAATGTATTCAACTTCCTAAACTACTTTTTCCCCATGTGAAATACAGTATCTCGACTTTAACTTCGGATCGCTGCTAATTAACTAAAGTTGAAAAATGCTTTTGGTTTTGTCTGTTCCAACCAGTATCGTTTTGCATTAAACATTTCGCATTCATGTCTCTTTTTCTGCAGGTTGTACGTGATTCTCCTTTGCCTCGATCCCCCGCTTTTTTTGTTTGGGACAGGAAGTGAGCGCCAACCACAAACACCGACCCCAACACGTCACCTGTGTAAACAAGCTCAATGGATACATGTTGCTTCTGAATGCAACTTTTGTCATGTAAGTTCACGTCAGACCTATTTATACGTTTTTGCGCGAGCACTTATCGGGAGCCTCCATCCCCTCATACTTATATCAGATAAACATTTCATCTGGGCTACTTCTGGTTTAGGAGACAACAAGTGGAAAAGCAGGAAGGTTGCTATCAACACAGTCTCCCGGCCAACCGCCAAACAGAAGCTGGACCACCATGACTACCCCCACCAACTCCCCGCAGCCAGTAAGGTGAGCAGCTCATCAGGAAAAGCTGCCACGGCTCAGCTGTGGATGTCTCCTCCGGGTTACGTGGTTCAGAAGGTCAGACAAACACCCCATGCAACATGTGCTTGACGACCTCGAAGGAAGTCCACAGTGAAGACATTGTTCCATTGTAGACAATAGTAGGTGAATCGGAGTTCGACTTGGGTCATCAAAATTCAATACCTGCTGTGTCAATTTGAGACAATGGATTCGGCTTTTAATTTATATCTTTTTTTGTTTGTTTTAAGTGTTAAGGCACCAAAAGTGTGTGGGGGGGGTTCAATTAATCAAGCAAACTTTTCCCGGAATTCGGTATACTTGAATGCCTCATCACTTTGCGCTTCATGTTTTGTGGGTTGAGTGCTTCACAGGTTTTTCCAAAATACAATATTCCTAAAAAAAATTAATCAAAAAATCCGTCCATCCATTTTCTGAACTGCTTTATCCTCACAAGAGCTGATGGGCTGCGCATCATCGCAGTCTCACCCAGCACCTTCCCGTGTTATGCTTTTCGCTCTTATTGAGTTATTGAGAAAGTGATTGATTAGTTATGCTCGCACTTAAAGTAGACGTACTGCAGCCATGCGTTTGTCTTTGAAACTGAAGGCAAATTTATTGGACCTAGCAAAAGGTGTGGACATCTCCTACCCGTGAGGCTTTTGTGTCTTAACAAGCTTGTGTCAACTACCTGATTTTTTTTGGGGGGGAGGGGCAGTTAAAGTAAATGAAGGTGGAGAACAGCCAAAATGTCTGGCAGTACTAAATTACTAGTGCTTGAAGTGTCGGTTTTGGCAGCATTCGTGTAGTTTGGTGCCTGATGAAAGCAAGTATTTGTCACTATGCACTCGGTCTGCTTTTGCACTTATAACCTAGCAACTGAAACACTGAACTCCTGTAGAATTAATTGAAATGTCGGAAAATGTCAAGCGCAAGATTGAGAAAAGCCAGAAAAGCCGAATTATAATAACACAATGCCAATTGTGGCACTATTTCTAATGGGAAATAAAGATGCTAGCATACCAGCAGTTGGAATCCTAACAGCTAATGCTAATATCCAGATAGCAATCAGAGTATAAAAAAAGCACGAAAGCCAATTGACAAGGCTTATGAACCCATCAACTCATTGACCATTTGTCCAAATGTGCATGTCTGCCACTGCATTTTAAAACGGCACCAATTCGACTTGTTTAACACGCGTGGTTTAACACGCACATCAAACAACTGCTACAATCGCCAACCTACCTCCCAGCGCGCATCCCCCCCACCCCCTCACTGTTTAGGCGTCACAAGTATCACCAAAAAAGTGGCCCTCCAACACGCAGGGTCCAGATAAAACATCAAAGGTAATCGCTTGGCCGCAGGCAAACTCGCACAGCGGGGTGTGTTTTTGCCTCTCATCTCCTTCTGCTGTCTTTTCTTAACTTGTGGCCCATAATGTAGATGATGGACACGGTTGAAAGGTGGAAAGAAGTCCTCAATGTGGCCTGACTGGCAACATAGTGTGTGGTTGAAAGCGCAAGGCCACACAGGAGGACAGCAGCACGAAAAAAAAAAAAACTATTAGTGGGCACAGGTGGACAAGTAGGTCAAAATAACATGTCAAGTGGGGGCAAATAGGACTGTACTTTTTTATTATCATGACAAGTTTTTGTTTGTTTGTCAACAAGCTAATTTCTGGTTCACAAAAGCTGACGCAAGACAAATGGGACATGATTTTTTTTTTTTAACTAATATTGCTACAACTCAGATCATTTTATGAGCAAGCAGGACAATTCTTCGACTGTTCCATTATTGATTCTGGGGCAGGGAAAGCGATTTTGTCACGACTCAACAACAATCGGAAAAGAAATATCTCTTTAAAGTTCTCCATTGTGACTCCCGGAACAAAACAAGTGCATCAATTCATCTATTACAAGTTTTTAAAAGGAAATGAGCACCATATTTGTTAGTGCTTGTTCATCCGTTAGCTAGCAAGCTTTTACGTCATGGAGGATGCTAAATGGACCGTAGCATTTTTGATTCTGCAGCAAATGGGATCTTTTTTGTCGTGTCTCAAGTGGAAAAAAAATAACAAATTCCTCTATCAAGATTTAAAAAAAAAAAAAAGTAGTGCGATATTTATGTTTTTGTACTTCCATTTGTTTTTGTTAGCATGCTAGTTAGCATGTTGCAAAGAGACACGTGGAACACTTCATTTTCTTATTGTCGAGTGGAGATAGATAGTAGAGCTGGGTGAAATGATTTAATTTGGTATGTTAATCAAATATGGGTTGAAAAATTGATATGTTTACAGTACGAGTATTTGTAATGAGTTACGAGCTTGATTATCGACTGCATTAAACTCGTCAGTCTATAGTTGCCAAACTTGGAATTCTGTTTCATCTTGCTAGCAAACAACAAATCAATACCTACCTAAATAATGTTCTTCTTTTCCTGCTGTTGACATCCCTGCCCAACTCTTGGCTAAAAATAGCATGCGGTGCCACCAAAGGACAGATGGGAAGTTATTTTTGATTTATTTAAGTTTTTTCCTGCTTTTACCAGGATGGACAAACAAGCAGGACAGGACACCAGTTGGGTGGGGTTTGATATACACAATTAAAGGCATAAAGTTAATACCTCAAGTGTGCGTCACAATTTAAAAATATATATTGAATTTTTTTTTTTTTTAGCTCCCGGGAGAGCGAAAGCCGGTTAAGGCAACGGAGATGAGAGCAAAGGCCTCATAATGAGAGGAAGGTGAGCTCAGTGGGGAAGGACGAGTGGCTGTGCAGAGGAGGGGAAGGGATCAGCGCTAAGGGTTGGACATTGTTGAGTGATACAGTAGTTGTGTCTAAAAGTCACCGGGGCGGCGCCACTGCTGCCCACCCCCCTGTGCCGAGTTGTGGACTGAGAGGGCCCATCTGGGACAGTACAACAGACATGAATACAGAAGGGGGGGGGGGGGGATTGCCACGTCTCAGAAAAAGAGGACTAAAAGGATAACAGATTGAAAAAGACCTTTTCATTTTATTGCAGATTTCAGCGTTTTAGCTCTCATTCTCCTCGAGGAGCCCATCACGTGATGTAATTATCGTTAATGTGTCGTTATTGTGATTAATTGAAGATCTGGTTGACTTGACACCATGTTGGTTCGCGGCCGTGCACGTTGGAGCATGTCCACAAGCTGTCGTAAGATTGAAAAAAAGAAGAAGAAGAAGAAGCCACAGTATTTTGGCCTTGAGCTGCAGAGTGCTCAGGTACCCGAACGACTCTTCGATTGATATTGAAATCAATGGTGGAACTTGTCCTGCCTGGGCATGACTTGCGGCTGACTGTCTAAACATGTCCACATGTCTACTTTTGTTGGCTCGAGGCAAAATAACACAAAATCCTTTCAACACCAGCTTTCACTTTACCGTTTACAGAAATCTTTTGTTCATCCCCGTTGTGCAAGAGAGAGATTTTTTTTTTGTGCTGACACCATCCAAATAATCCTGCACTCAAACATGTATTATAATAATTACTCTTATCCTTGAATGTAAATATATGTAGTTTTGATTTATACTGATTTAAATTCCTAAAAAAAATTATAATACACATTTTCTATTATTCATATTGCTGCATTAAAGCATGTGAAGCGCTATTTATATATATATATATTTTAAACCTCATGATCTATGAACTATAATATAATAATTATTATCAATATCAATCATTCATTCTAATCAGTTATCTTTGCAATCAGCCAATGGATCAGCAATATATTTCATGTCCATTTTTTTATTTTAAAAGGGCATTATTTCAATTACAGTGCAGAAAACGTACAAGCAAACTCATGACGCAGTTTCTGTTTTTGTCCGTAGCGTGTCGGAAAATGTGCCAATGTGTTGATCCGTGTTTTACAAAATGGAAGCAGATTGTAACTCTTAAAATTCTGTATAGAAAATCAGATGACTGAAATTATGAGATTTGTAAAATCCCGGGTTGTATAATTTAGTTTATTTTCTCGAGTTGTCTCTATTTTGAGAGACATCGTAGATGCGATGCTGTCCTGCCATTTGCCATGTTTCAGTGAGTTACAAATGAGCGGGCGTGTTTGTTTTCACTGAGAGTGGGAAGTTGTGTTGTGCTGGGAGGATGGGGAAAGGAGGGGGGTGCGTGCTGGGAGGGTTTACGCTTTGCAGGAGTAGTGGGGGGCGGGCGGTTGGTTGCGCCGTATATAAGAGCGGGCAGATCACGCAGGCAGCAAGTCACACTCCCACCAGTCCCGAGTCGAAAGCCATGGAGCCCACCGCGAATCCGTACGACGACTACGACTACGACTACGAGGAGTTGGAGAACTCCACCATGTGCGACTACTCAGAGTGGACGCCGTCCTACTCGGTCATCCCCGTGCTCTACATGCTCATCTTCATCCTGGGCCTGTCGGGCAACGGCGTGGTCATCTTCACGGTGTGGCGGGCGCAAGGGAAGCGGCGCGCGGCCGACGTCTACATCGGCAACCTGGCCCTGGCCGACCTGACCTTTGTGGTGACGCTTCCCCTCTGGGCGGTGTACACGGCCATGGGCTACCACTGGCCCTTCGGGGTGGCCCTGTGCAAGATCAGCAGCTACGTGGTGCTCCTCAACATGTACGCCAGCGTCTTCCTCCTCACCTGCATGAGTTTCGACCGCTACCTGGCCATCGTGCACTCGCTGTCCAGCAGCCAGCTGCGCACCCGCGGCCACATGCGCGCCTCCCTGGCCGCCATCTGGATGCTGTCGGGAATCCTGGCCGCACCCACCCTGGTCTTCCGCACCACCCGGCACGACCCGGGCAGCAACCGCACGTCCTGCGCCATGGACTTCGGCCTGGTGGTGAGCAACAAGCATCAGGAGAACCTGTGGATCGCCGGCCTGAGCATTTCGTCCTCCGCCCTGGGCTTCCTGCTGCCCTTCCTGGCCATGATGGTGTGCTACGGCTTCATCGGCTGCACCGTCACGCGCCACTTCAACACGCTGCGCAAGGAGGACCAGCGCAAGCGGCGGCTCCTGAAGATCATCACCACGCTGGTGGTGGTCTTCGCCGCCTGCTGGATCCCCTTCCACATGGTGAAAAGTGCAGACGCCCTCTCCTACCTGGACCTGTTCCCAGCCACCTGCGCCTTCCTGCGCTTCCTCCTGCTGGCCCACCCGTACGCCACCTGCCTGGCGTACGTCAACAGCTGCCTCAACCCCTTTCTCTACGCCTTCTTCGACCTGCGTTTCAGGTCACAGTGCCTCTGCCTGCTCCACCTCAAGAAGGCCCTGCACGCCAGCCCCGCCGGCTCCTTGTCCTCCCAGAAGACGGAGGCCCAGTCTCTGGCCACCAAGGTGTAGCGCGCCTGGAGGACTCCGTCACTGCTCGGTGCTTATTTACGGGTTCCCGACCTTTGTGGGACTACTGACTTGAAGAACTTTTAAGGGACCAATTGTGAAGTAGACGTGTGGAATGTATCTCCAAAAAGCTTCTCTTTTTTCTTTTTTTTTTCGTGGTCTTGGACTCAAGTCCCTACAACTGAAGAATGAAAAGTCACACTTTTGTTCTTATTCTTTCAGAGGTGGCAAAAGTACTCAGAGATACTTGTGTGAAAAAAAAAAACTCTGACAGACTCTGTGTCAATGTAAAAAGATGAATCCTGACATTTTTAGCTGTGACATTTGGATAACATCAAGGGAAAAAAACCTTCTGTCATCCGAACTTGTTTCCCTGTTTTGTGATCAGGTCACATGGTGTTAGCTAGCTAGCGTTTTATGCTATCAAAACAAAGTGCTCCCATTGCCTTGCTTAATGAACAGACTAACAAAAAAAATTGTCAAACATGACGTCTTACTCGTATGTTTTTTCAGATTTGACATCGCATTCGGCCTTGAGGATTGTTGCATCTGACAACAGACAATTCTCTTAAATAAGGCCATGGATGGGGAATAGCTTGCTTCTCCAAACAAGTCGCTGTCATTAATGCTCCCTGGTTCCACCGTGTTGCTGCATTCCTCTCAACTGCAGTTGACGTAACCTCTCTTCCTTTACAACTTTTTTTTTTACATTCGTTTTGTCATTCCCTGCGGCTGAAAAAAAAACTATTTTTGACTAAGTAAGGAGTACAAAGAACTATAGTACATGTAAAAAGCCCTTGGGAGAAGTAGGGATACTTAAAGTACAGTAACCTAGTATTTGTATACTTCTGTATACTTCAATCCTGCGCAACACTGCATTTCTTTTTCGTAAGTACTTGAGGTGGGACAAACCGGCAAGACGTCAGTGTCTGGCATTTCCAGCCTGTGGTGTGTTACTACAGTCATGTGTGTTTGTGTGTGTCGCTATGAGGTGTCAGGCGCTGATAAGCATGGTAAGGAGAGACGGGAGGTCTTGAGATGCAAGGAGGGGGTCTAGACAGACGGACAGATGGCAGCTGACAAATGTTTTCAGACTCCCTGGGCTCTGAGCCCAATTAAAAGGTGACTCGTAGTGACAGGCAGTGTGTGGGTGTGTGTGTTGTGTTGTCAGACACAATGCGTTTGTTCCTGACAAAAACATGAATTTGTGAATTTTCTTTTTTTTTTTTTATATTTGTGATTCTTGTCTGATTTGTAATAAAAAAAAAATGAACAAAGATCCTCTATTGTGTTGAGTCTCACTCCTCTCGCTTTCTTTTTTTTGCTGGAATGTATTTTCTCCCCTCGGATGAATGTTTGCTTCTTCCTGAGGACGCGTTTGTGAGGGGAGGCGGTGGCCCTTCCATTGTGTCGTGCGCTGGAGTTCCAAATCAAAGTATATGTCGACAGGAAATGCATTTTGGACTTTAGTTTCCTCCTGGTTTCTGCTCCTCTTGCGTGAACAATCAATTGTGGCTCATGTCCGAGATCATTTTCAATCATCCGACATCAATTTAACGAACAATGACGAAAAAATGTAAAGGGACAGTTTTTGGTGATCTCAGTGGGAATGTTAATGAATGTGGACAGTATTGAGCTTCTTAGAGGCATAATCGGGGAGACAGAAGGAGCGGCCTAATCCAGGTGGACTGGTTTTCATGGGGAGGGGACTCTGTCTGTCTGATTAGGCATCTAATAGCGAGATACTGTACGTTGGAATCAATTGAAATCACTTGTCTATCCATCCTCAAGAGTTCAATGAACAGACAAACTTCTCAGTCATCTTTGTACATCGAGTACAAGATGAACGCATTCCCCAGTGGACTCATCAGCTTTTATTGGCAAGGCCGTTTCAGCTCCATTTCACTCGATATACCGCGCTAAAGTATCCCTGGCTTTTCGGCATCAAAGCCGTATCCTGCTGCGTAACATAACCTGCAAAGATTATTTTCACTGAGGATTTTTATGACGCTTGTGTGCTCACGTTACGTTTAGACTAAAAAACTTTTCATGGCGCGTGGACACTGTAGAGTTGCCATTTGGGCACTTTGATGCTCTTTTACTGCAGACCACCGTTCAAAAATATGTTTTTTTTTTTTTGTTTTTTGTTTTTTTTTGTGCAAATGTTTTCATTTCTCTGTGAAAACAAGCACTGGAAAAATAAGTCCTGGAGAGCAGAAACATCGCATTGAGAAGCTAAAACCTTTGCTCCGCTCCTCCATGAGAGATCCTTGAATTTGCGCTGTTTATAATGTTGACTGAATATAATGTTGACACAATTTTAAGATTTCGCGTTCGACTTGGGACCAGTGCGCGGGCACCCGGTCGATCGCGATCGACTGGTTGGGCACCACTGCACTAGCGGTACATGGCTCCCTCTTGTGGTAGGCAAAAGAATAACTGCCTTAGAATTGTTTTTAATATATATAATTTTAAAGTTTTGAGGTACATTTTTTAAAATTCATATTCATTTACTTGTATTCATACATGCCAACTGAAGAAAAAAGTCGTTTTCGAGTTAAGCTCAATGTTAAAGTTCAAACTGCATGATGTTTCTTGGGTTTTCACTATTGACAATAAAACTCATGTTTTTGATGAAGATGACACTACTGCATTTTAATGTTGGTCATAATGGTGGTGCTGTCTTGAGAAAATGAAAATTATTTTTAAATGGTCGCCTACTTGGTATAAAAGGTTTAAGAACCATTGGTTTAGGTCGTACATTTGGTTGATTGGCGTGCCAGTCCCCATGCAGTATGTACATATGCACTTTTTTTTTTTTTTTAATGATACGAAATAAATCAATTACAGCACATTATTTTGTGGACCACCAAGTTAGGTTGGTGTTCACCAGGTGTCCGGGGACCCCAGTTTGAGAGCCAGCGCCCAAACCAAAGGGGGGTAGGGGGTGGGGGGTAATTTGCTTATCAATGGGTGGCCTTACTTTTGTTTACTTTCTAGTCAGGCCTGCTGTGCGTGGCAAGCGCGTGTCCCTGCTCCCAAAGCCAATGAAGTGACTCGCGCAGAAAATAGACACAGGAAACATGCAGCATTTCTCCCCTGCTCCTTGACAATGGAGGATAAGCCCAACCAGCCCCGAAGCCCCGGCGAGGCCTGAGGATGACATTGGTTGAGCATCTTTGTGGCGGAAGATTGCATGAGGCAGGAAAGACAAAGGGCGGGTCAGCAAGTCAGGGTTCCTGATCAGGGATATCCTCTCTTTCAAGGCCCTTTTGCAGGCAATCTTGAAGGACGCGAGTCTTGTTTTTGCAACAAAATACGAAGCGTGAGAAAACACCTCAAGTGACTAATCAGAGGTCTCTTTCTCCCTGCTTCTCAAAGGCTCCATCGTTAACGGCGACACGTCGCTTCCGAAGCTGCGGAAGGAGACCGGCTTTTCGAGAGAGACTCCGGATCTTGGTCTTAATGCCAGTGTCTCAATAAGCACAAAGCATCCCTTCATCCCTTCATCTCCGGCCTTCTCTTCAGGTCTGAAAAGGAGGCTCTGTGACCTGCGGCATGCCCGAGATGCTGAAGAGGCTCAGCTGCACTCGCTTGACTGGTGGCAGGTAAAGAAAGCCGTGCACAGTGATACCCAACATACAAAAGATAAGTCAGTCGGTGATTGCTGACCACCGTAGCTGCGGAAATGATCCAATTCCGTTACATTGCTCCGAAAATGACTTTCTTTATGACAAAGTAGCTTTGTTTATCGATCTTTGCCAGTGATATATAGTGACCGGCAGAACAGTTAAATGGCACCAGGTGCCAATAACACAACTGTTGCCACGACTGTCCTTTTTTTCATATTTGGTGTTTTTCAAAACAGGAGACAATACAGAAGCAGTCGGTTGACTTCTTAACGTGATGGCTTCCTGACAGGTGGCATTTTGAAAGGAGCCTGGGGCGCACAAGAAACCCACAGAGTGAGCGGGGGGGGGGATGATGCATACTGAGTAAGTCGTGTGGAATCTGGCACATGTTTATAAACACCGTG
Source organism: Hippocampus kuda (assembly GCA_901007745.1). Classification (NCBI taxonomy): domain Eukaryota; kingdom Metazoa; phylum Chordata; class Actinopteri; order Syngnathiformes; family Syngnathidae; genus Hippocampus; species Hippocampus kuda. Next base: position 11,726 of record CAAKHF010015723.1, read on the forward strand.
GAACTAATGGCATGTGGTCACTGTGCATTTCGTGCAGGCATAATGTCAGCGTATTCCCTTGAAAATGGAGAGTGGGGAAATCATTTGAATGGCATTGAAATTAGTAAATAATCGTGGTATGTTGCGTAGCATTAGATAGTGTGTGTGCTTGTTTTAAATTACGTTGAAACAGCGCCGTATACTGGACATAAAATATATTCTTTATTATTATTATTTTATTTATATGCGGCGCTGCAGTGAAAGAGTCAATACTGACATCTAGCGGCAAGCGCACACAGTCTCCGGAACAAATGTTTGCACACTCCAGTTTGTAGCCGGAATTTATTTGAAGACGTACTGACATCATTACTGAAGATCACTTCCGTTATCTCTCCCCCCGCTACCGGAAAATCTACGACGCTCTGCCACTGTCACAAAATGTGCCGGCCGTTAATAGGGAAGTCCGAGCGTTTATTTAATCGAATAAATTGAGAACATTTGATATGCTGACGAGAGCACAGAAGCGGATGTGGAAGTATGTCGAGGAGGGCAGCCTCTTCAAACTCAAGACATACCTGCGGAAGCACCGGGACTTAGACGTCAACTTCTCTCAGGGCAAGAGGCAAAGGAGCCCGCTGCAGCTCGCATGTAGCCTGGGGGACGACGCCGTAGTGCGGCTGCTGCTCGACCACGGAGCCGATGTGCTCCGGGCCGACAAGAAAGGAGACACGGCGCTACACGTCGCCGTCAACAGGGCTCTTAAACGCGGAAAAACTGGTGGGTTGGACACGAACTAGCTACCATGAAGTCGCTGTGGATGTGTTTGTTGTTATTAAGACAGCCGGACTTCAGGACAAGGGACTAAACTCAGAACAAAATGGGACAACCAATCCTTAACCCCTCTGACTGCTTTGATCGAAAAATAATGAATTACTGCACAATAATATTCCTCTCCAATGCTTGCTTGTTTCATCGCGGTTTGCATCTGCAGCAACTGATGCAAAGTACTTCTCATCACCGATATCGATTGTTCTTGTTCTTCCTGCAGCTTATGACGACCTGGTTGTGCCTCTCAGAAAGAGTTGCCCGGAAGCCATGGACGCCTCAAACATGGCAGGTGTGACGCCCCAGGACCTGCTGAATGGCTTCAAACACGCCGAGGTAGCATCCGGTTTACATTTAGTCGGGAATTACTCCTACAGTACAAATGAATACATGAACAGTATTTGGCTTTTCTTCTTCGATTGTCGTGTTTTTAAGATTGCGAGAAGCCAAAAAGGGAAATCCCAGTAAAATTTCCATGAATTGCCCAGCTCTAATATGATGCGTTGTTGCAGTCTTCTGGACAAGGCGCAAGTGGCCCATCTCGAGCTGACACTGAGAGGGACTGGATGGAGAAGCTGTTTGGCGAATGTGAGGATGAGTTCTGCGAAACCTTTGGAGTTTATGATGGTAAAATCTATATTTGTCTGTATGTCTAGCTATTGAGCTAATCGCTAACATTTATTTTTTTGTTTATATTATTTCTAACTTTCACATGTCCCCTTTTACAGCGGATGACTTCCTTCCTGTCGATGAAGACGAGGAGGACTACGGTGACTGGGCCGATCGCATCAGAAGAGAATATTTTTCCAAGAAGCACGCGGAAGCTCAGAGAATGGCCGCCTCGTCGTTTAGCGGGAGGAATAAGAAGAGTAAGCGAGAAGAGGAGGAGCAGAGCTACAAGGAGCTGCACGCCAGGCTGCAGAAGGAACACGAAGAGTATTTGTCTCGCGCCGCCCGCAAAGAGGAGGAAACTCGACAGCGTAAGAAACGGCGCTATGAGCGGATGTGCGCGGCCACGTTTCACGGTGGCGGCGCCAAGCTGCTGAGCTACGGCGACATCCCCTGGCCGGCACCGCGCGGCACCGTTCAGGAGATGGCGGACGTCATGCTGCACGGCGTGGACCGCAAGGACACAGCTGGCTTCCGCAAGGCTCTGCGCAAGCAACAGGCGCTGTGGCATCCCGACAAATTCGCTCAGAGGTGCGAAGCTCGGCTGGACGAGAAGGACAAGCAGCGCATCTTGGACACGGTGACTGCTCTGTCGCAAGAACTCAATAGACTGGCTCAAAGCCTGAAGCCATGACATGAGATTTTCTTTTATTTGGGAGTTGGGCTGAGTGCTCAATTCCAGCTCCTGCAGAATTTACAGTCATCACTTCTTTCCTCGAAATATTTCTTTCATTAAAACTTGAACAATGCACATGGAATGCATCTGAGTCTTTATTTACACAGTAGAACACAAATTTATACACCATTCATATGACCCATAACCTGTGCAGCACCAATGAGAGAGAAAAAAATATTTTCGAGAGAAGAAAAAGTCACTGATGAGGTTTGCGCAAGCGTACACACCATCATAACTGGCTGTCCTCACATTGCAAAACCATGAATCTTTAATCCCGGTGTTCCATTTGGCAACTCTGTACTTTAACCTTTCACACTCGCAGTGGATGTTTATTTGGTAAATTAAAAGGAGTTCTTAAGGTAAACGTGGACAAAGGAGGTCTGACACAAAGGATGGAACCAGCAGACAGTGACGGGATGGTGAGTTGGTTGCCAGGTTTTTAAACGGACCCGCTTTTCCAGCAACCATAATGTATCGAAAATGGAACAAAGACTGTACCGTAAAAACGCGTTGTTGTCATGCATTTGCGTTTACTGTTTGATTTTATCGGCTTATTGCTATTTACTCATACAATTTACGAATTTGTTCTTCGAGATACAAAATAATCAAATTGGTCCGACTGAATTGGAAACCATCCGATTTCGCTCATTTATACGTTTTGTCATTACATTAATAATGCCAAAAGAAGAATTCGTGTTTTTAATTAATAATTTTTATAAAAAGGAATTCTATCTCTCATTCGGATTTTTCGTGTTTACAGAGTCGGGAAGGACCTTTCCTCCGTGGTGATGGGGGCGGGATACTTTGGATCTGGCAACCCAGCCCGGACTCAATCTGTGTCAATTGGCGAGCCGAGGCGGTGCGAATGAAGAAAGGCCAGAGCTCATTTCCCACCCGTGACGTACTTTTAACCTGCGTGGAGCTGCTAGCTACAACGAGAACTGGATTATTTCTCTTTTAGACCGCCGGTGGTACCGCTTGTACAAGGCGGTGCTGCGCTTTGCGCTCGGTGTCTTGAAAGCGTCAAGTGACAGGTGTCGAAAGGTATCGAGGATGAAGCCCATCTCGACGCATCAGAGAAGCTTTTGTCTTCGTTTTCGGCCCTTTTTGTCCTTTTAACAGCCCACCTGATTTTGGAAAGGATAGCACGACGGACCTGCAAGGGGTGCTGCAGCATGAGGATAATCCCGATTCATAATTAATCCTCGTGCTAATTGGCGAAGGGCTGCAGAATCGCGCGATGCTGCACGCATCGTGATTGAGTTTTGTTCCTTAAAGACACAATCGGTGACAAGCGCCACGTTTCAAGATGGTGTTTCGGAGCGAAGAGATGTGCTTGGCCCAGTTGTTTTTGCAATCCGGTTCGGAGTACGACTGCATCAGTGAGCTCGGTGAGCTGGGCCTGGTCGAGTTCCGAGATGTAAGTATTCACAACAATAAAAATACATGATACGTATGTTTAGATTTTTATTATTTTGTGCGGGCTTCCTAGCGTGCATCGAAAGTGAACCTGCATTGTTGTAGACCACCCCAAGGTCTCCCCATCAGGCATCTGAAATAGCGATTGTGCAGCAGCACATTCGTGTGCCACGATATATCATCAGGTGTGCGGTGGGGAAATGATCGCATTTAACATAATTGTTCCGAAACAAAATATTAATTTACTCAAAATAATATATTTTTATTCAGCAAGCTATGCCGGTGACATTTATTGACAAGCAGAGCAATTAAATGACCTTCCAGAAGGTGCGGTGAAACTGTCTGTCCACTTGTCATTCATACAGCAGAATTTGTGACTAAACATGCACAGTGAGTAACAAATTTCCGAATTAATTGAGATTTTTGTTTCAAGTATGCAAGTGTAATTTGTTCCCTGACCACACTCGTAACTAGCATAAAGTATTTGTATCACAAATAATTGCCCTCTTTGAGTGCATTGGAAATCGTATTGTGTTTTATTGTTTTTGTTATTGTAAAATGTCCTTGGTGTCTTGAAAGGCGCTGATAAATAAAAAGTATCATCATCATCATCATCCTATTCATCCAATCCAACCCTTTGTGTTTTGTCTATTGTACGCTTTAGCCACTAGGGGGCAGTCTAATGCAGACATACATGAAGAGTTTAACTAAATGGCTCGGCAAGCAGCGGTATTATCGTCGATCTTCGCACAGGATAATAAATATTGTCTGTCTACATGGGTTGCTGCACTGTTTGTTGTCCCCAAGGTCATGTTGAATACGAGTTCTTGAATTTGGTCAACGTAGCCTTACAAAGGTCTTTAAAAATGTCTTCCATTTGGCTTCCTGACAATCAAAATGGAACATTCTTATTTTAATGCAGATGTTTTATTGTATCTCGTTAGCTGAATCTCAGGGTAAAAGATTCACCATCCATCCATTTTCTGCACTGCTAATCCTCAAAGGGTACTAAGAAACAGAAGATGCTGTTGATGTGCATTTTATTTTCTTTTTGCGCTTTCTATACAAAAATCCAACTGTGCTGTTAACTGAGCTCTCCCCCAACGATCACCATGAACTTTGTTGATGATTTCAGCTCAATCCAAGCGTCAGCTCCTTCCAGCGACGCTTTGTCAGCGAGATCAAAAGATGCGAGGAGATGGAGAGGATTCTGGGTAAAGGCAGCTCCCTTGGGATGATACTTCACGTACGACATTGGCAAAACAAAACCCGTTCTCTATTGCGGCCAGGTTATCTTTTGAGGGAGATCCAAAAGGCTAAGATTGCCGTTCCTGAGGACGACGAGAGCCCGCTTGCTCCTCCGCCGAGACAAGTGCTGGAGATCATGGTAAGTGTTGACAGCCGATGTGCTACCTTAGGTGTCACCCGAACCGTATGGACTGCTTTGTTCTCATTTTCAGGAGCAGCTTCAGAGGCTAGAAATGGAGCTCAGCGAGGTGGCGAGGAACAAAGAGAAGCTGCGCAGGAACCTGCTGGAGCTCATCGAGTACACCCACATGCTGAAGATCACGCGCGCTTTCATCCACAGCCGCTCCAGAGTGAGAGTCTTTCAGCTCGCTTGCGCCACTTCCACAAATACGTTGGGAGCATCCCTCATCACGGATAAAAACGTTGTTGTCCTCTTTCATGTGGTAATTAGCACGAGGCTCTTGGTCCCCAATATGAAGAATTCCCCACCATGGAGACGGACTCGGTGTCCGGCTACACTGGCATGCAAAGACTCGGAGCCAAGCTTGGGTGAGCCGGCATCATGCGCTGTGTAGGAGCACACGGCGTGTACTCGAATGGACATAACTTTTATCGTGACTTAGCTCCACGTGATTGTGCGCCGGCTTGTAGATTCATCTCCGGTCTCATCCAGCGGGTGAAAGTGGAGGCCTTTGAGCGCATGCTCTGGAGGGTGTGCAAGGGCTACACCATCCTCAGCTACGCGGAAGTGGATGAGAACCTCGCTGACCTCGACACGGTGAGCTCATGTCAAACGCTTCCGTTCTATTTTCGCTTGTCCTCAGTCGGGTGGCGGGTGAGCTGTGAAGAAGTCATGTGCTGGTTGCCAAGCCAATCATGGGCGCGCTTGGTGGTGTTTTTAGGGTGAGATAAGCAAGAACGTTGTGTTCCTCATCTCCTTCTGGGGCGACCAGATTGGACAGAAGGTTCAAAAAATCTGCGATTGGTGAGTTCTTCATCGCCGCAACTTCCTCGCTTTCAGCCGGTGACGTATTGAGCTCACCGTTCTCCTCAGCTACCACTGTCATCTCTATCCTCACCCCGAAAACGACGAAGAGAGGGCGGACATGTTGGACAGCTTACGCACGCGCATCCAAGACCTCAACAATGTAGAGCGGCTCAGACCGATCGTCGTGGTTTTGTCATCGAACGCGATAAGGCGAGAGCTCCTGTTCCCCCGCAGGTTTTGCATCGCACCGAGGACTACCTGAAGCAGGTGCTGCAGAGGGCCGCGGAGTCGGCGTACGCTTGGGTCATGCAGGTGAAAAAGATGAAGGCCATCTACCACATCCTCAACCTGTGCAGTTTCGACGTCACCAACAAGTGTTTGATCGCCGAGGTGTGGTGTCCTGTCAGTGACCTGGCTAACCTGCGGGGGGCGCTAGAGGAAGGCTCGGTAAGGAAGCTGCAACATTTTGCTTTGACAAAAGTCGGTGTTTGGTTTCAGGATACGTGTTCCATCATGTTTTATATTCTCCCCCTCAGCGAAAAGGCGACGCAACTGTTCCATCGTTTGTGAACCGCATCCCGAGCACCGACACCCCTCCCACCTTAGTCCGAACCAACAAGTTCACGTGTGGATTTCAAAGCATCGTGGAGGCCTACGGGGTGGGGGACTATCGTGAGGTGAGCCCAGGTAAGCGCCGCGTGGGTCATGCTGGTTCTCAAACTTTTGAGTCCAGGGACCCCTTCCGGGGGAGAAATTTCAAAATAAAAGGCACTCCTTGATTTGTTGTGTTTGTTTCAATGTTGCACCATTATACAGGTATGCACTTTTCAAAATGGTACAACATAATTTGGGTGAGATTATTTTGTGGTGTTGTTTTTTTTTTTTTTTTAAATTGCAGCACCCTACACCATCATCACGTTCCCCTTCCTGTTCGCCGTCATGTTTGGCGACTTGGGCCACGGCACGGTGATGAGCTTCTTTGCGCTCTGGATGGTGCTGACAGAAAAAAAGCAGATGAGGAAACGCTCCGGTAATGAGGTGAGCATTTCCAGCGCATCACATGATGACGCCCCCCCACCCCACCCCGCCCCCTCAAGAAATTCCACTAACAGAAATGACCTCTGCAGATATGGGCAACCTTCTTCAACGGGCGCTACATTATTCTCATGATGGGGCTCTTCTCCGTCTACACCGGCCTCATTTACAACGATTGCTTCTCCAAATCGCTCAACATCTTCGGCTCGGGCTGGAGCGTCAAGGCCATGTTCACCAGTCAGCAGTGGACGTATGTTATTCATCACGGGGTTGCAAAAGTCCCTTCAGTGGGAACTCGGCGACATCTGACATAGTATGGGAAGTGAAATTGCCATTTGGCCTCCAACTGAAAACTCGAACCACATTTCATACACGTTTTGTTGAGATGATACAGAACATTTCAAAGAGGCCTCAAGACTCCATGTAAACCCGCCTCATGATCACTTTATAATTTATATTCATATTTAGACCATAGAAGAAATGTTTTGTGGAAATCAACATCATAGTTTAATTATGATTTAATATAGAAGTATAAAAAGAATGATTTTTTTTCACGCCAGTATTTTTATACTTATTTCTTTATATTTATTCATATTTTGTACGTTTATGTATTTGCTGTACATTTCGGATTTTCATAATGTCATTCACCAAGGGTCTCAAACTCACGGCCCAGGAGCCCTTTGTGGCCCACAGGGTGATATTTTCGGTCCCCTTTTTACACATCAAAGTATTATGCTAGTGTGGCTCATTATGGCATTCGCTTGATTGATTACGTGGAGATTTTTTGTGTATTTATATATAATGGATCAATAGTTTTAGAGTAAAACATTTACAACAAATTGAACTCCCATATAATCCCAGGACATGTGGCCATGCTTTGAACCTAATGGGAATGGCCTGTTTTGTACGTTACAGGAACAAAACACTTCAAAGAAACACTTTGCTCACGTTGGACCCCAACGTTAGCGGAGTGTTCTCGGGCCCGTACCCGTTTGGCATCGATCCTGTGAGTAAATGCACTCAGCGCTTATACAATTTGTCAAATGATGTGTCATCACTTTTTTTTTTTTTTAACTCCACAGATATGGAGCATGGCGGTTAACCGGCTGTCCTTCCTTAATTCGTATAAAATGAAGATGTCTGTGATCATTGGAGTCATCCACATGAGTTTTGGTGTGGTTTTGAGTGTTTTTAACCACTTGTGAGTCGCCACAGTTATGGACCAAAATGATGATCGCTCAAAGCAATACCATAGCTCATCATCAATACGTTCTTCCTTTCGCCTTAGGCACTTCCAGCAGAAGTATGACATCTATCTGCTGTTTCTCCCCGAACTGCTCTTCCTGCTTTGTCTCTTTGGCTACCTGGTCTTCATGATCGTTTACAAGTGGTTGGCCTTCTCGGCGCGGGATTCCAGTCAGGCTCCCAGCATCCTCATCCACTTCATTAACATGTTTGTCATGCAGGGCAAGAACGTCGCTCCTCTCTACTCGGGACAGGTAATGCCACGCCGCGTATGACTGTCAACCTTAAATAAAATATATATATCCCCCCCCCCGAAATTCCCTTCTGTTTCCCAGACGGGGCTGCAGCTTTTCCTGCTCGCGATCGCCATGCTGTGTGCCCCCATGCTGTTGTTAGGAAAACCTCTGTTCCTCTACTGGATGCATCGCGGAGGGAAAGGCCTCCGCAGGCGCAGAGTAGGTCTTCCCTTGGCATCAGGGACCGAATTAATAAGACCTCATATCCGAGGATCTCTGACCACAAAGATTCCATTTGTCCGAAAGCAACATTGTTTCTATCCGCAAGGGCTACGAGAGGGTGAGGCGTGCTAGCGAGGATGACGGTTCGGCAGCGGCAGCTTACGAGGATGATGAAGAGGAGGGACTGGATGAGATGACCCACAGGGACCTTCGTCCTAGAGAGGTGAGAGAAATACCAGTTTACCGTTGGAAAACATTTTCGTGCTTTTTTTTTTGTACTATTTTGTGCATTTATATCGGTGTTTGATTCAGGGTCAAAAGTAACTCCTTCCATTTTGACAGATGTATTGCCAACTTTCCCTTGAGAGTAACTTGTTTCCGTTGGCATTTGTGCAACAGTTTGACTTTGCCGACGTGCTCCTGCATCAGGCCATCCACACCATCGAGTACTGCCTGGGCTGCATCTCCAACACCGCTTCGTACCTGCGACTCTGGGCACTCAGCTTGGCACACGCGCGTAAGAGTAGCGCAGTTTGACACACTCACAATCTATCATGATCCACTGATATCCGATTCCAAGTGAAAGAAAATGCTCATTTTTGATCCATACTGTCAGAAGGTATTCATTTAACAGCGTGGCCGGTTGTTGTTGTAATGCGCTTGCAGAGCTGTCAGAGGTGTTGTGGGACATGGTGATGCGCCTGGGCCTGCGGATCACAACCAGAGTCGGCGTGGTGTTTTTAGTGCCTGTGTTTGGCGTCTTCGCGCTGCTCACCGTGTCCATTCTGCTGGTCATGGAAGGCTTGTCAGCCTTCCTGCACGCTCTCCGCCTGCACTGGTGAGCTAACGTCATCACCACCCTATGAAACCACATCTTGTCTTCTATTTATTAGGAATTGGTTTTCACCATTTGGCAAAAATTGCACGTGAACTGAATGCTAATATGACCGTGTTATGCTTGTCTTTAGGGTGGAGTTTCAGAACAAATTCTACCACGGGACAGGTGTCAAGTTTGTACCCTTTGACTTCTCGCTGCTGCCCTCTGTTTTCGAGCACGATGGCCTCCTCTAAATTGTTGAATAGGCACAGAAGTGGGCCTTTTTAAGTGGCAAGGATGCTGCATACACTGGGACAGTTCTCACTGTGAAAATGACAAGGAACCCTCAAGACGATTCACTCTCGTAGCAACCTTTTTTTTTCCCCCACCATGATGATTTGAAAAAAAACACAAAAAAAACCCAAATCTACCTGCTCTGCTGACTGCCTTACTTCTCCACCCAGCAAAAACTACAGGTTGTACATTTGTTAATGATTTTAAAAATACAGTTGTGATATCGGGCAACTCTCCAAGGCACGCCGGTGATTTTAAATTACCTTGTGCTGTGCATCATCGATATTGAATTGAAAACCAACTATTATACAGCACAGTGTACAGTGAATAAACAGTTTTAGGATCACAATATAGTGCCATAACGCTTTACTAGTGATTTGGGTGATTTTAGGTGGGTTTTTGCTCCCCGGAATTTCATCAAACAAATAAATTTCTCGAGCAAAATAAGCACTTTTCAGAAATGATTGTATACACTTTTTTCCTGTTTATGATTGTGACGATGCCAAATTCAAACAATGTATTGGCTATTTGAATATTCAGTCATTTATTTAAATGTAACCTTCCCTGTCATACGTAGAAAAAAAATGCAACCAATGCTTCTTGTATATGTTGATATGGTTAATCATGGTATTTATTTAAACAACTATCTGTATGAGAGTCTTGATATTTTGCCATTTTGATGTGTTAAATAAAGCTTTCAAGACTCGCAAGCAATTAGAAACGGTGACGCATTTTATTTCATTAACACGGAGCTATAATCGGGCATAGGAGTGCATTTGGCACCAGTAAATTCTCACAACATCCTGGCCACCAAGTCACATATTTTACATATATAGCATATAAATATTAATAAAGGTTTCCATCTTTATGCGCTATTTTTGTGCCGTATTCTGACAACGCTGTCGCAAACGAATTGGCCTTATTTTTGTTGCAATCTACTATCCCGACTGTAGAAGTTTAAATTAATTGAAAGGGGGAGTATAAATGAAACCGAAGTATATTTCATCTCGTTTTACATTCAAATAGCGTATTCATTTCCTATTTCAGTCTCTTTATTTAATTTTTTTTAACTTCTTTTGTCCTCAAACGTTGCCATACACCTGCCACCACCACTATATGGCAACGTCGTGAGCTCTTTATTACAACGTTCGTCGTCAAAGTAAAAGTGGTTAGAAGAAAGGAGTGTGTGCTTTCACACCGAGCATCAATGCAAGTTACTGTCGTATCTTCAACAACCGGCGTTAGACACCCCGCCCTCCCCAACCCCCACGCCACCTCCCGGGGGACTTGGTTGGCACCGGGAGGAATCTTTTGACAGTTCGTGCAGTAGCCGTCCAGCTGCAGGCTAGCCGCGGTTAGCATCCGGTTAGCTTCGCTGCACAGCTGGGCTCATCTGGACGGGGAGGCTAACGGCTCCGGGCGGCGTTTTCCTCCGAGGAGCCCATGGATGAGCTGGTGAGGAGTTTGCCCTCCCCGACTCTGCCGGGGATCCAGCTGCCCCGTCTGGGCACGCACAAGGGCTGGCTGTTTAAATGGACCAACTACTTGAAGGGATACCAGAGGCGATGGTTCGTCCTCAGCAACGGCCTACTGTCCTATTACAGGTACCCTAAAAAGAAACGGGCATGGGCTAGTTAAGGTCGTTATTCCTTGGGTGGCCGGAAATTGGGCTTGTTAGAAGAAAAAAAAGTGTATACATATTTTTAACGTATTTAGATAATGCAAACTGATATTAAAACAACCAAACACAATAAATGATTACTGATTATTGGTCAATGTAAAATGTTGTCACTAAGTGTTAAACCCTTCAAATATTTATGATTTAAATTCAAATAATTATAATGGATTTCATTAAATAGATTATTCAACAGGCTTAGATATCCACCTAAATTTCTCTCTCTTTTTTTTTAAGTTATGAAATATTGGAATTTATCCAACAGGCAACAAAAGAGCATTCGGAATTACATTGCACAGCGGAAGACATTCACTCAACACATGATAGAGACAGTAGATAGACATGCATACAGTAATGTAGCCACAGTTGTATTTGTACAGTTAGCGCAAAGTGGGAGGGACGATAGAATTGAGTCTTTCATTAATTTTGTTACAAACAACATGCGCAGTGTACGAAACATCTGCTGATTCATCCTGAGATGTTGAAGACAAAACATTTTTTGGGGGTCAAAATATGATGTTGGTCATAATTTTAAGAGGGTGAAGATATTGATTGTGCATGTCATATGTATACCATAATACATACTGAACATTGTTCAGGAAGTTAGCAAATATCTTCTTTTGTTCTTTTCTGCCCACCCTCCAGAACGCAGGCAGAGATGGGTCACACCTGCCGAGGCACCATTCCTCTGGCAGCCGCTCACATCGAGCTGGGTGACGCGTGCCACTTGCTGATAACCAGCGGAGGCCGTAGCTACCACCTGAAGGCCACCTCTGAAGCAGAGTGTCAGCACTGGTTGTCGACCCTTCAGCAAGCTAAAGTCAATGCCAATGCTCTCATTCATCACTCGGGTAAGGCTTGCACTCTACGTTATGTTTCAACGCATTGATGGTGCTGTTTAATGTGTATGGATTAGACAAGGCTATTATCCCTCCGCCATCTGCACCACCCACCCTGGCTCCTGTGCCAGCTCCATTTGAGTGAGAGGCGGTAAAGGGGTAAATTAGAATGGATTTATTTTAAGTTGTTGTTTAAGTTTAAGTCTTGTTGTTGTTTTTTTTTTTGTTTTGTTTTGTTTTTTTCCAATAAGCAGTATGTGCTCGGGCAAGAATAAGGCAGAAGAGGTCAATGAACCGCTCATATTTATTACATTTACTCCAATGAACTGAACTCCTGGGCCGATGAGCGCTTTTCTCATGACTCAAAATGGCAAGATATTATGAAAAAGCTGCCTCAGATTTCTGACTGACTTTAGCCACAATGTGAATACAAAAAGAAAAAACAGCCTGCAAGCATTCTGTGTGTTGTTTGCTGGACACAAGAGGGAAGTGTTGTTCAAGAAGGACCGGTCAAGGGCGTTTTAAAGTAATGTGGAGCGCTGCAAAGCCTGACGTCATCATGCCGTCCTTCACTCCACCTACACTATCATTAATTTTTTTTTTTTAAAAGCCATCATTAATTTCCTGGTGGCATGTTTGACCCCCGCGTGTAATGGAGTGTCTTAAAATGAATTGAATACACGTCTGCAATTGGGGACTGAGTGCCACGTGACGAAAGCACTCCCGCACATGTACCGCCCCCCTCCCCTCCCCTCCCCTCCCCTCCCCTCCGTGTTGTGCTCCGCTATGACGTCAGCAAGAATGAATGAATGACCTTGCTTTAGGCTCCACCTCCCCTTCAGGAAGCACAAGAGATTAAAAAAACAAAAAAATAAACCAAATGAGAGAGACAGCAGGAAGATTTTCATTCAAATATTGTTTTGCACACAAGCAGGCAGAAAGGGCGGGATGAGTGCAGACCTCCCAATCAAAGTGACCTTGTAAGTAACCGGTTCATTACTTCGCGCTCGGACAAGATTAAGACTTTTAAAATAGAAGCTTTAGGCATCCGCGTGTGTTTCTATGCGTGTCGCACGGCTGCTTTTAGTTTCCTCTGATGGGCATTTGAAGACGGTAGTTAGCGAGCACTTGTCATTTATTCAAAGCTGGAGTTTTTGTGCTTGAATTGCTCTTTGTATATTCTGTTGATGACATTTTCTATGTGAATATTTTACTTGAACATTTTAGTATGACTTGGGTCAGAGTTATTTGATGCAACTACTTCGACAAATTGTCCTCTTTTGTACTGATTCCTTAATGCCCCCACTTACTCTGGCCATGTTAGCATTTGGGCTTCAATCAAGTACTCATGTTGTCTATGAATGGCAAAACCCTTTTAATAAGGTTATTTGTGTCCCTTAAAAGTGAATTTCAGTCTTTATCGCGGCTCTGGACGCTAGCGGAAGGATCCCAATATAAAAACATAAATGTTTATCTTCTATAGATTTACGAGTCAGGTCACAAGAAAAGGTAGCGACATGACCACTTTCCACGAATAAATGAATTTATACACATATATATGTGGAAGATTTTGTGGATATTGTAGGTGTGAAGAGATGCCAACTGGGCTGCGGTTATGCTCCAGCAAACTTTCAGCTTGTTAGAGAGTCCAACTTTGATTCTGTCCTCCCACGCGTGTCCATAGTGATGCTCCATCCGTTAACGGTGGGTGTGCTTGCACTCGTGAGTCACCAAAAGACACCCAGAAACATCTCCCAACTCTCCAGCGTACTTGTATCTCCAAATCATATGTATTTCCAGATCCACTACTCCACCTTTACTGCTCGGTGTGTGCTGGCCGGAGAGCATCAGGTGCTCCACCGTATAAATAACAGGCATTATTGAGATTATTTCTTTCCTGCTCTATATGGGTCATCAAACTACTACAGACATTTGAAGGTTTTTTTTTTCCCTTATAACATTTCCCATCCAAAGATTTTGTTCGTGTGCTTTGCCGTTATTCCAGGCTGAAAGTCCAGACTACATGCCCTGCTTTTAAAATCCCTGTGACTGATGGCGAGTCTCAGAAAAAGAAGGGGTGGCGACAAATTGGACTGCGTCATCTCCCGACCCCCCCTCCACCCCCCACCCCATTACTAAATATAGCCAAGCCTTCTGACTACACAGGCTTATGTTTCCAGGGCAACCATGCTCATTCACAGCTTCCCCTTCACGTAAAAGGATGCAGTGTATGGATGGGCTGTGTCGTGTTTTCACCCGCACGCCTGTGCCAAGGCATTCGCTTCAACTTTAGCAAAGTCAGATGGAATAGAGGAACTTGAGTATCCACCTGTTGCCTCCGTCTTGAAACTATCAGAGACGCCTTGTTTTTCTGTCTGTTAGCTCACCTTTGACCCTTTTAATGAAAGTAGAAGTGCAATTATTCAGAACCTAACGAGGACAAACGCTGTCGAAAATGGATTGATGGAATCCGCGTGTTTCTCTTTGGTGTCACTGAGCAGATGATTCGGGAGATGAAGAAGGTCCTGGCCCGCATGATGCTAGGTTCTTAAGCCAAGGCGCGCTGAAGACGTTAGCCAGCAAGCTGGATGATCTGAGCACCTGTAACGAGCTGATCGGAAAGCATGGCGCCGCCCTTCAGCGCTCCCTCAGCGAATTCGAGGATCTCCGCGGGTGCGTCGACGGCGCAGATAAACTGAAGACGGTTAACGAGCGAGCCGCCCTATTCCGCATCACCTCCAATGCTATGATCAATGTGAGTGTGTGAGCCGTCCTCGTTAGCTTCTGCTCTCCGAGCTGGGGGTGGGGGAGATTCGTCGTCTTAAGTTCTGTGTTGTGTTCTCACCTCAGGCTTGTCGTGACTTCCTGGATGTAGCACAGTCTCACAACCGGAGGTGGCAGAAAACCCTGCAGCATGAGCAAGAGCAGCGTCACTATCTGGAGACCACCATTGAACAGCTAGCCAAACAGCACAACAGCCTGGAGACGGCCTGGAGGGAGAAGCCCACCTCGTACACGGGTGAGACGCACCGCCGTCAATACATTACGACTCGAGAGAAATAGCTTTTCGTTGCTGACGCGTATGTCTCCGCAGGTGTGCAGAGATCTCGCGAGGTGGACGAGAGTGACGAGAACGATGAATTCTTTGACGCCATGGAAGACGCGCCATCATTCATAACAGTGAATGCAGAAACCAAGCACAGGTGTACATTTTGTGTGGATACGAAACGAATCGTTCTGTCTTTTCAGTCGTTCTTCATCAAGACAATTCTTTCTCTCAGGCGCTCCGGGAGTAGTCAGAGTATGATGAGTGGCGGAGTCCCCAGTGACTGGACCCATAACGAGAACGTAGGTCCCTTTACACACTTCCTTCCTCTTCTGTCTGACACACAGCAGCGAAGACAACGAAATGACAGCCCCCTTGTTGCAATTTCTCTCAGGAGACCTCGGACTCGAACCACATGCAGCTACGCAGAACAAGACGCAGCCGCATTCCAGACAAACCCAATTATTCCCTCAACCTGTGGAGCATCATGAAGAACTGTATTGGGAAAGACTTGTCAAAGATTCCCATGCCTGTAAATGTGCCTCAAACTGTTTCGAACCACAATTGGAATTCGATTCCACTTGATCGCCATCTCCCGTCTTCCCGATCGGCGGCAGGTCAACTTCAATGAGCCGCTGTCGATGCTGCAGCGTCTGAGCGAGGATGTGGAGTACAGCGAGCTCCTTGACCGGGCGGCTCGCTGCGATTCCTCCCTGGAACAGATGTGCCTGGTGGCCGCCTTCTCCGTCTCCTCCTATTCCACCACCACCCATCGCACGTCCAAACCCTTCAACCCTCTTCTGGGGGAGACCTACGAGCTGGACCGACTGCAGGAATACGGATACCGCTCCATCTGTGAGCAGGTGTGTCAAAGTTATTATTATTATCTGGCAGTATTCTGGAGACTTTTTTGCTCCAGAAATTATGGTTTTCCTCATTAAAAAATAAATAAATAATAATTGTAAGTATTTTAAATTAGGTCGTTACTTTTCAATCACCCTGTATGGTGTACTCCCAGGTGAGTCATCATCCACCAGCTGCTGCCCACCACGTCGCCTCCCAGCGAGGATGGACGCTATGGCAACACATCACTATTGACAGCAAGTTCCGCGGGAAGTACATCTCTGTCATGCCGCTAGGTAAGAAGCATAAGCGGCGTGTGTTTTCATGCTTTCCTAATTTAGTTTCGGGTGATATCGGCATGTCCTTCCATCCAAAATAGGAAAGATTCACCTGCAGTTCCACTCGAACGGGAACCATTACGTGTGGAGTAAAGTGACCTCAACGGTTCACAATATTATTGTGGGGAAACTCTGGATTGATCAGGTCGGGGTTTTCACCTCATTTTGTCCATTTTGCGCACATTCGGGGAATTAGTCATTCAAACTAAGACACTTGAATGCTTTGTTTGCTTTTTTTTCTGACAGTCCGGGGACATCGACATTGTAAACAGCACCACCAAGGACACCTGCCATCTCAAATTCTCGCCCTACAGCTACTTCTCCAGAGATGTCCCGCGAAAAGTATGACGGCAGCCCCGTTCTTCCGGTTAGACTCGCAAATGTGTGCATAGCTGTAACGGCAAGTGATTTCTTTTCCAGGTGACGGGCATGGTGGAGGACATTGAGGGCACAGCGCATTACATCCTATCAGGGACATGGGATGAAAAGATGGAAAGTGCCAAAATAGTAGATAGCAGTCAAGGAAGTGGAGGCTCCGAAGGCAAACAAAAGACAGTTTATCAGACTCTTCAGCCAAAACTGCTTTGGAAGAAATACCCTCTCCCGTACGCCCTTTCAAACTCCTTCCCACCTTTCTCTGCAATGACCGAATACGCCATTGCTCACTTCCATCTCCCCTTTCACTCCCTAAGGGACAATGCAGAGAACATGCATTATTTCTCCTCCTTGGCTTTGACTCTGAATGAGCCAGAGGAGGGAGTGGCGCCCACCGACAGCCGCATGCGTCCGGACCAGCGGCTGATGGAGGCCGGGCTGTGGGATGAAGCAAACACACAGAAGCAGCGTCTCGAGGAGAGTCAGAGGCTAGAGAGGAAGAGGAGGGAAGTCCAAACCATGCAAGCCATGGAGGAAGGTGAGTCCATTCAATACGATGATACATTACATTGTTCTGAAAACTGAAATATACAATTCAGCGTTGTTTTGTTTATGCTAGAACAGCTTTCACTCTCCTCAGAGTTATACTGCCCCCCAGTGGCCATGTCGCCTACACCAAACGAATCCGCCATTAATTAATCATGATGCACAAACGGTTTAATTCTTTGGCCTCCATTAAATTAAGACGATATGTTTTTTAAGATGATTTTGTGATTAATATAAAAAAAAATTGCATTTTTTCCATACATATTATAACTTTATTCTGGATATATCATTTTAAGCTAATCTGCTAATGACCTGACCCTTCTGCTTTAAAAATCAAGAGTGGCCCTCCTCCATTGAGTGCATCTAAATACGCAGCTGTTTGTGAAAGCGCTGTATGAATAATGAATAAAGATGTATTGTGAATTTAGCGGCAGTTAAAGCACATGTCGGCAACGACTAGCATTTTAGGTGCTTAGCATTAGCACATTAGCATAGTTTCTGTTAACCATAGAGTTCTGTTCTGTGTAAATAGTGTGATTGGGTATTTTCCAATATGTGTTTTAGGCCATCTAAAATGCAACAACATCAGTTCAATACAACCCATGATCTGTCTGTGTGCAGGGCAAGAGGTGGAGGTGTACCAGCCCCTGTGGTTCGAGAAGAGAACAGATGAAACAACAAGAGAAAGCAGCTACGTCTACAGGGGAGGCTACTGGGAGGCCAAAGAGAGGCAGGACTGGAGGATGTGCCCTGAAATCTTCTAGAACAAATGGAACCAGTGGCTGACACTTAGACACGGTGGACTAAGGTATACGGTCAGATCATATGTAAGCCAAAACTTACTTGTTGCTGTTCTCGAGATTGAAAGGACACACTTCTTGATACTTGCATCTTCTGACAACACCCTACTTTATTTACATGATTGAATTCTGAAATTGCCTAAATTGGAGGAAGCTGCTTTCCAAGTAAATGTTTTGGCAACAATAAAAGCTATTGTTAGGATGTAGGCTACTTTGACATAGTTAGCATTTAAACATGAATGAACTAGTAAAGTGAGGTCTTCATTGTTCTTAGAGAACAGTCATCATCCATTATATGAAATGTATGCAATCTGACTTTTAAATCGTAGATTAAGTGGAAGGGTTGAAATTTCATTGAGACCGTATGTGAAGGAATTGTTGCTTTAATTACGTTTTCACTGAATGACATAATGGATTGAGCCTAGATAATCGGGAGTTTGACCGCAACAAACTTGTGGGCCTTGTTGGACCTGTCACAAATGAGTTATAAGAGTGCTTGTGCCATGTAATTACTGTTTAGAGATGTCTGCAATAAGTCAACTGCACTCTTTACTTCAAAAAATAGGCTCAGGCAGCAAAATGTGCTTTTAAGATGCACAAAAAAAAACCTTATACTGTATTCTGAATGCCAATTTATTTATATATAAACATCCTATTTATTAAGGATCAATAATGCTATCAAAGCAGCACAAGTACCGAAGGCTATGGGCGCAACTCCGCTTTAGTATGGACATTTAAAAATAATAATCTGTTTATTGTTCACATATATGAGTCACTGGTTGACTTTTTTTGCCTGCCTTTTGGAAAAATATAGTAGAAGTAGAATGATGTCGTTCAAAATTATTGTGAAAGGGTTTCCATATTTACTTGACTCTCCTGTTTAACATTACGTCAAGAAAATACACTACTGTATAAATATCATGAGATGTTTAGTTCGGTTATACTTTGGAGTTTTTCGGCTGTGCGTTGTTCGGATAAAGCACAACAGTGAAGTTTACACCCAAGTTACCCAAATACCAAGCTTTTGACACACTACATGTACAGTACAGTAGCTATGCATGTTTTTTGCGGGGTGCGGGGGCGCTTGACTTGAACACCTGTTTAAAAAGTGGTGTGAAGCTCTCTCAAATAACTGTGAGTGGGACTCTTACTGGAACATGTGAACTCACCATTTGTGCCCGACGACCTTGAAAATGTTACCTTTTTTTTTTCTAGCTCAGATAAAAACCCGACGCTGGGGTAGTGTTTACTGTCCATGCCGGTACTCACTACTGTCGGCGTTCAAGGGGCCATACATTGACAACTGTATGATTGACTTGCTTAGATGTAATACAGTTAATAATGAGCAACGGGTTTTTTTTTCCTGTTTGGCTGCTTAATTATGTAGAATGGAAAGTTTATATCCTTTTTATGCCAGAACTGTTTTTTTAATCTGTGCAGCAGGGCAGTTTATAGTATCTAAACACTTGCAGAAACTGAATGCAAGTCAGAGGACAGTCCAGAAAGTTCAGTCATAATAGTTGTGTATAGTAATTAGGGAGTGGCTTCGCACCGAGCAACTAATTCCATGGGTGTGACTATAAAGATGTGCAAGTGAGTCGACACTGTCTCAGATGAATGTTAGTCATCAGAACTGTAGTGAAGTTGGTGTGCTGCAGGTTAGTGCAAAGGGCGGAGGCCCTGGGAAAGACAGTGTGTATAAAATGTATCAAAAATAAATTTCTAAATATTATGTCTGTACATAGTGAATGATTGTCCAAATGCACCTAATACAGTGGTCAGTGAGTGTGTTCATACATATCAATCGGTGCATTTTTGTGAGAATTAATGTTTGAAACCAAACACCTAAACCTTTTGTGATATTTTTCAGCAGGGAATCGATTGTTCATTAGGGCAGCACAATGACATTGTGCTAGTTCAAAACATTTTAAAAAAATGTCACATCACACCATAAAAAAAGAGTACTGTATAGTAAACTAAAACAGACCTTGTTTCAGTTCACAAATGGTCAGAGTGTGAATTCATATTTGGTTGGATATACTTGTTAATTGTGCCTTCTGCCATCCAATGTAAAACGTTAGTTCGCATAGATAGCTAAACAAAGACACATTACTTGCACTACATAAATATGAAAATGAACAGTCACTCCAAACATAGGCTGTTTGGAGACTAAAATTATCCCTTGTTCCTTTCACATGACATCATAAAACAAACCCTTTCCTGTCCTTTGTCCCAGGCAAAGGGATTGAAGAAAGGTTGATGGTTTCAAATGTGTTTTTCTCCTTCTGTACTCTACCACCATCGTTTGTTTTCAGTGTCAGTTGAAATGAAAACGTAAAGTATGGGAGATTGCTTGGAACTAAGAAAGAATTTGCTTGTCAACAGGTAAATTGCTTCCAAGACTTGCTAACTGACTTTTGGTGTGCTGTGGAGTTTACGTTACGAACCTGTCTACATTAAATGATGATTAATGTTCTTATAAATTACGGTAAAGGCATCAGAATATATCGACAAATACTTTTTATGCAGATTCATACTTTTGAAGTTATTAAAAAAATAACAATATTCAAAATCTTTGCTGCGCACTAATGTAGAGGGGCCATGTCTGAGTTTCCTTTTGGCCTTCAAATGACTGCTGTACACACATGGCTACAAAATGGTGCTCTGGCCCTTTAATTGAAAAAAAAAAAAACAAAAACACGCACTGCAGTTGACGTTTTTCGAGACCGCCTTGATGCGGTGAGGTTGCGATGTTGTCAACCCGACACTCTACTTTCAATGAGCTCTCCAAAGGGCAAACCAATGAGCGGTGAATCTTGTATGATTTGAGGGAAATGCGCCGCAACGTGAGCGGAGCGCAGTCGACGTCACGAAAGTGAAAGGCTAAGATGCTTTTGATAGACTGCTAGCTACCCACGAACGAACGTTAGCATGACAACACGACCGAGGGGAGACCGGCTCTTTGAAAAGGTCAAATAAGGTAAGCGTTTAGAGTTTTATTAAAACAAACTACTGTTGTCCTTAATATAGATATTTTGCGTTGAACACGAAGCTATATCAAACCACGCTAATTTGAAAGGGCGGGATGAAATGGTTCGCTGTTAGCTAGTTGACGCGTAAAAGACAGCGAGTATTTACTGATCGGCTTTGTAAAAATATTCAGGAGGATGTCTCGAAGCTTTTGTGGCAATAAACTTGGAGATGCATTGTGGTTAACTTTACGGTGAATCTTGACGCGTCTACTTTGGCATTTCTATATTCATTCACCCATGACGTCATCTGCATTTTTTTCCGCTCAGGCGTGTGTCACAGGCAGTGTTTGGTTCGGTCGGCAAGCAAGTTCGCGCTACATTTCCAGTCTTCTCTGGTTCTTGTGCTTTTTTTTTTTTGGTGCGATGTACCGCAGTTTATTTGTACCCTGGCAGGTCGTTTCGCAAGCACTACGTCATCAAAATAGAAGCACGTGGACAGAGGCGGAAGATATGAGTGCCGTAAGATTCAGCAATTTCAGCATTGTCGTAATTTTCTTAAAAACTAATTTTTAAGTTCCCAAGTGTCTTCATACCTTATCATTTGCCACCCTGAATGTAACCAGGACCATGAATCTTAGTTGAACAAATGAGTGGTGCTGTTTTGAACATTTTTAATCTGGCTTTGAACCTGTTAGAGTAGACAAGATACAATGTTGTCAGGTTTAAAAGTGTCATTTTGTTACATGCTTGATTGACCTCGAAATGCTTGTGTTCAGAACATCTTGCACACAATGGAAGCACAGAGAATCAGGGGGCAATTTGAGGTGAAGGGACCCAATGTCACATGGTACCTGACCATCTGTGACATTACTCTATGATGGCCCTCAAACGTCCACAGCAGAGAAAGAGTTAAAGTCAATTTTCCATAGTCCGTCCGCGTTAACGTGTTGTATCGACACTTCCTCAACAGTGAGCACGATGATCGCATCATGATCCACGCTGATGGCTTCTCCAAGTACGATGCAAACGCGCAACCGGGAGGCAATAGGAGACCCCCAGCAGAGATGTTCCATCTGCTCTCTGCAATCATTGTTTGGCTCGTGACCGGCACCACTATCTCCAGCCTCAATAAATGGATCTTTGCCGTGTACAACTTCAGGTACCCCCTGCTGTTGTCCGCTCTGCACATGCTGACAGCCATCGTGGTGGACTATGGCTTGATCAAACTGCGAGTGATCAGCCACTCAGGGGCGGTGGAGCAAGAGTTGACCCCTGGGGCTAAGTGTAAAGTCTTCTTGCTGAGTCTTACGTTTTGCGCCAGCATCGCCTTCGGCAACATGGGTCTGAACTATGTGCAACTGTCCTTCGCGCAAATGATCTACACCACCACGCCACTCTTCACTCTGGCGATCTCCACGCTGATCCTGGGCAAGCAGCATCACATCCTCAAGTACACGGCCATGATGCCCATCTGCCTGGGGGCCTCTTTCAGTATCATGGGGGAGGTCCAGTATGACCAGACGGGCTGCTTGTTTGTCATCGCCGCCACCATGTTTCGGGGCGTCAAGTCCATTCAACAGAGTAAGTTGTACTTGATCTTTTTTTTCACCTGTCTCAAGCTATTCTGGCCCAGAAAAGGATTAGACTTGGGCCAGTGCATTCTCTAATCTGGCCCACCAAGCATTTACCGGTACATTACCAGTGGGATAATACTTATTGCATTGATTTAGATCGTTTATCCTCACGTTTGTCTTTGGCAGTGCGTTTCACACTATGTAAGTTAGTAATTTTGCTCTGTGTGTAACAAAATAAAACATTGGCAGAACAAATTGTTTCTGCAAATACGCTGTAAAAGGTAACAACTGTGGTGCGACATTCAGGCTTTTTCTGTGTTTTATTAAAAGAAGTTCCAGCAGGAAAGTGGTGGGACTGGGACACATGGCTCTGTGGAATGAATGTCATGCGGAGTGATCATTCCTTCACTAAATGAAGCTAATGTTCCTATTCATCTCAAGTTCTTTTCCCAAGGAGAAGAAACAATTGCCGCAGGCTAAACTTAAAGTAGTTTTTTCTTTTTTTTTCAACAGGAGTGTCGTCTGTGAGTAGATTAGTGCCTGTAACATGGTTAAGTAAGAGCTAGAAAAAAAAAGTGGACGGCAAGACAATTACATGATTGTCATCGTTTCCTACTCATATATGGGCAAATTTCATGAAAAACTGTGAAAAACAAGCAAGCTTCACTGTGTTGTCTGACCAAGATGAACCTTCGTTTCCCGTCAGGCATTCTCCTCCAGGAGGAGAAGATCAACTCTGTGTTCCTGCTCTACCTGATGTCCATCCCCAGCTTCCTCATTCTGGCCGTGGCGGCGCTGGCGCTGGAGAACTGGGCCCTACTGGAGTCGCCGCTGCACTACGACCGGCGCCTGTGGGTCTTTATCCTGCTCAGCTGCCTCGGCTCGGTCCTGTACAACCTGGCCAGCAGCTGCGTCATTACGCTCACGTCGGCCGTCACCCTCCACATCCTGGGCAACCTGAGCGTGGTGGGCAACCTCCTGCTCTCCCAGCTGCTCTTCGGCAACGAGCTGTCCTCGCTGAGCTGCGCTGGCATCGCCCTCACACTGTCGGGCATGCTCATCTATCAGAACTCGGAGCTCATTGTCAGCTACATGGACACGCGCAGAGTCAAAATGGCGGATTCACCAGGTGAGAACAACACGGATGCCACCGACATGAGGTATCGCCGGCAGAGAACAGAGCAGGATAAAGAGCACAAGACAGACTGAACTGCAGGGAGTTCTGGTTGAAGGGGAACTCGAGTCAATGACAAAAAAAATATTGACAAAAATATGTTCTATGCACCTCACTAGTCTCAACTCGGCATTCTGATTAAACTTGCTCTTGTGCAATATGAATAGAGCAGCAAAATCCACCCGTTTTATTTTTTATTTTTTTAATCCGTCTCAGGTGGCGTCCAATTTGTCCCATGCTGTCGGCTGAAAATGGCAATCATGGCTCATCTGTTTTCTAGGTTTGGTCATGTGACGTTGGCAAGCTGAGCTCTGAGTCATTTTCATGCGATGGCGAGTGGCAGCGCAAGGCAAAATGGCCGCCTAGTGAGATGGATAAAAACAGTGTTATGAAGAAAAAAAAAGAAAATTCTGCTTCATTCATTTTCCACAAACGCAATATTGGGCTGAATGCCGTGCTTAGACAAATGGAACATATTGTCAGGTCAATTTTGGACTTCCTCTTGAAATAGTCGAGAGCGGTCGCCCTTATGAAGTGATCCACACTGATGATGATGATGTGCCAGGAATCCCTCACCACTTCAAGGGATCCCTACTGCAAGTAGTCAACTCCCTGCCCCCCCCCCCAAAAAAAATCCTTTAATTTTAAACGTGGATTGGATTAAATTGATCACACAAGTTCTTAGTCACTTGATTTTGTGTATCAAATGATACACACACACACACACACACACACACAGGTTTGTATTAAGATGCACAATATTGGAAAAACATTCGCCATGCGATATGGATGTTGACTATAGCGATAGAAATTATTGTGATATTTCACACATACCGAAAGAAATTCAATTTTTTTTTTATGATGAATAGAAGAATTTATTTTTTTTTTCCCATGCAGGGAAAATGAACAAGCTCAATGCATTCTTTGACAATGCATAGTAATTCCCCTCGATAATGTCCCAATTATTTGGTGGTGATGCGCATTTATTACGTTTGCGTCCGACTGGTCCAATTCAGATAAAAGCAACACATTTCCATCGTTATGTAGAAGTGTGTGTCAAACGTACGATGCAACGCTGCTGCAAGATTTTCCCAGTGAATCACTGATGTGATCACCCCCGCCCCCTAAAAAAAATTCTGAATTGGTGATGGATTACTGTCCTCAACCGTCATCCGCATTGTGCCAATTCTACTGTCCTGCGGAGACCAGAAACAGTGGCCTTTTTTTTTTTCTTCTTTGTTATTTTTAAATCTTGCAGAATGACCACTCCTGTACATACTCCTCCTTTGTTTGAATCGCACTCCAACACGGCCCACAGGTGGTGTGTCAAAAGCATGTAAGCGCACTTGGGCTTTTTGGAAACCTCTCGGGTTACATGACACGTCACCTAAACTCCACTGCGAAATAGGGATGTAACGATAATGGCAATGTACATTTAAGGTTAGTTATTTGAACGAAGTCTCTTAATTATGACCTCAGCGATTTACACACACAATTTAACAGTCCAAAGAGAAAATCCAGTCTGATTAGTGCTCACGTGGACAAAAGTATGTTAGAACCACATACTGCAGCGGTTATCACTCCCATAAATCAGTCATACCGGCAAATATTTTTTTCAACATCTCGGTCAAGAAACATTGCTTGTTGAAGCAATGTTTCAACACTTTAACCGAAAACACCATTGTGTATTACATGATGCTTTGCGTCGCTGAGCCAATAGGGGCGCATGGCAATAAAATGATCGGCCAATCCATTTTTTTTTTAAATGTTGCCAACCCCCCCCTCCCCCACAGTTTGGTGATAATTATCGAGGTCCATATTGAGATAAAACTGTATCGTGGCGATAATCGTTACATCCCTACGGTGAAGCAGACGTTGACGTTTGAAGCAACACTGTGTATGATGACACTGTTACACAATTTTCTGGTTTTTAAGTCATTAATGAGGGCGGACTATGATTTTGTCAGCTTCACAGAAGCGCACGATGCCTAAAACTGTGTTTTCCGACCTTTATCGAGCCAAACAAGGCTCATAGTTTGTATTTAGTTTAATTTGTATGGGCACACCCATCAAACAGCAATGTGTCACAAAAGTACATGTGTTAAAAAAAAAAAAAGACTGGTGCACCTGTCACTATATGACGCGGACCTAAATAGATGAATAAAGACGCTTTATTTGTCAATGGGGAATGAAAACTTTCAGAGCGATTGAGTCAAGCTAGATCATTTTCTCTAACCCAGGCATTGGGAAAAACAAGTGCCATAATAAGTGTCGATCAAAAAGAGAGAAGATGGAGCTGCCCTCAAAGCCTCCATCTTGAATCCCAGCCAATGTCACTTTAACCACAGAGGACATTGTGCTTCATATTCTGACACACGTTTTCTAAACTGTACCTCTGCTGGACAATGCCTCTCTAAATATGGTTTACTGACATTTAATGACCACTGTCCTCCCCGCCCCCTCTTAAAAAATATTTATGTATTTGTCAACAATAAGAGCAGTCACTGGCTTTGAGGTGTCTTGCAAAGGTTTGTGTTGTTGGACGTGCGGCTTCGCCCGAAGGCAAAGGCCTCAGGACGATGGTGTAGATTTCCTCCTCCTTCACATGGAAACGTGGGTGTGTATGTATGTGGGTGTGGGTGTATGTGCGTGTGAAACGGTAACGTTTGTTGAAGCGTTTTCCTTGCACTGCGGTGTCAAACTGGTTTGACACCAGAGGGACGCCAAAGCCATTCTTGAGGTGGAAATACAATTTATTACGGTCGTTCAGTCCGAAAAAGTCAAACTCGTATTTTACGCATACGGAGTGAAATATTTATTCCTTTCCTTTTGATTCATTTTACTATAACGTACAACTAATGAAAACCCAAAACTCAACATCTTGAGAAATGTAACGAATTTGAACTTGGATTATGTTGCTTTTTATCAACAGTTTCAAAGGCACAATGTTCACTTGATGCATCTGGAAAGTGCTGAGTGCAGGAAAGGACGGCCCCTTATATTGCAGTTGGAGCTTCACTGGAAATAGAAGGTTGGAATTGGACTTTTGAGAAAAGTATTTTCAAATGTGTTGATTGAATCTGTAAAATATGAGTTTCACCCCCCCCCCCCCCCCCCCCCCCCCCCCCCCCCCCCCCCCTC
>CAAKHF010015723.1:38721-77431 GCA_901007745.1 Hippocampus kuda
CCCCCATGAACTCTCACCATCTCCTAATTGTATAAGGCTCGTCCATTGAACATGCCTCATCCATCCCCGGACTGTTGAAGTTATACTCTCAAATTTGATAGATGGTTTGACACTATCGGAATACCTCAAGCAGCTTTGGTTGCACGCCACCCGGAAGCAAAAAAA
The DNA here is from genome assembly GCA_901007745.1 of Hippocampus kuda. Taxonomy (NCBI): domain Eukaryota; kingdom Metazoa; phylum Chordata; class Actinopteri; order Syngnathiformes; family Syngnathidae; genus Hippocampus; species Hippocampus kuda. Next base: position 38,887 of record CAAKHF010015723.1, read on the forward strand.
AAAAAAAGTCCCAATTGCTAAGTGACATGTTACAAGCACGCCTGTTCATCTTTGCGGTTAACACTAATAGTGCACTGATAAACTTCAGAGCTGCTGATTGGATGTACTTGTTGTTTGATTATTATTGACATTATGTTTTTGTTTTTTATTATTGTCCCGAATGGCGGGTCGACCAGGTTCCGAATGTATCCTGCCTTATTGAGGCATTCTTGAAAAGAATTTGCCGTTTTGTTTGGAGGCAAATGTGTGTTGGGGTGGGGGGCATGCAAACAGAATCTGCTGTTTTGTCATTCGAAATAAAAGGACTGGTACAAGAATTTACATTTGAATTGCTCGTTGCTCTTTTGTGGGTGTTAGACCAAATGTCACCCCCCCTTTTTTTTTTTTTTGCATGTAAGCCCCTTACACAAACAATTCATTGCTGCTAACCATTGATTCTCATTTAATAGTGCCTTGCTGTTCTTTCTCCAGTAGATGTCGCCAAAGGGTGAGTCATCTATTTTGGGTGCGTATCGTATTTTTATGGTGTTGTCTCAGGGATTTGTCGTTCTGTCACAAGTTCTGTCCAGATTGTCTTTTTTTTTGTTTGTTTGTTTTTAGCTGCGTAAACTGATCACAGGGTAATATTGACTAAATATCGCATCAAGAAAAAGCACTGTCGCTTGGTGCTCAACAGAAATGTGTCCAGCACTTGGGAGTTGTGTTTTTACGTATGAAAAATGCTTTATAAGTAATTTTGAAACAAATTAATGGGGTGGCCGCCGCGCAGTTTTGAACGCAGGAAAAAAAACTCCGCGTAAACTCATTGCACATTGTAATCTTTGAGAAGGGGTCCGCCGTATTCATGAAATGGTGACATTAATTGAAAAAAAGAAGAAATTACCACATTATTTTATAATCTAATATATTGATTTATTTTTAACCATTTGTCAGTTTTAAAAATCAATCGTGGCCCTTGAGCATCAAGGGTTAACTGATCTGACCCCGGCTCTGGCTCTCTCTGGATAAACTGCCCTCTGTCCGAGGCAGTCTTTCTTATTCCGTCACCATTTGGGTTTGATCAAGTTGAAAGGGTTTTCAACAGGCAGGATCCAGAGGAATGGAACACTGAGGCCGATGGCACTTGGTATGCTTCTCCTTACTTCTAACCTTCGTGGTTGATTCGTGGAAGCGGGTTCCTTCCCTAATATGCATCCCGTTGAAGAGCAATGCTCAGGTCAGAAGAAAGCGATGACTGAAAGCCATCCAAAGAAGACCTCAAGAGAACAGGTGAGAGCCTCCCGCAAGGATTTCTATGCTTGAATAGCATTATTCCCACACTCATTGCTTTATTAGGGCTTTCCCTGCACTGCCTTATCTGATGCCTGCGCTCTCCCTGCTCTATTACTATATTTGTACGTGTTTTTCCAAACACTGGGCCAGCACTGCAGTGACGCTGAGAGGCCACTTCTGCGCGTTTCCTCTCAGTTTACATTCTTCGGACTAACACTTGGCTGAAGGCACACGGGATGCCGGGAATGTCCTACTGGTGTCTTCATGCCATTTCTTTCACACGTTAGAAGAAGACTGTAAGCCTCGGTGATGGAGCCAACGCCTCAACGTGAACACGGAGCGACTGTGAAGGTGACCAGCGAGCAGCTTGCTGCGATTGATGATGAGGACGTCCTCAACAAGATGGTGAGCCCATATGTGTACTCTTCTAGTGCAGGCCAAAACATTAGGCACACCACCGGTATTAACTGACACCCGATACAAGAGTTCTGCCAAAAATTCCGCTTTTACAAAAACGATAGGACGTTGCGGTGGTGTAGACGTGTACTCCGTCGTACTTGAAGTGTTTTCGTCTTATGTAACTTCATAATCAAAACATCTCAAGTTGAGGCAGAGGCAGTGGCACTGCGCCCACAACAAGGAGCATATTGTTCAATTAATTATTCGATGTGATGATTAATAATGAATGCTTTTCATTCATGTGAAGATACTGATCATGTTAAAGGAACAATCCAGCGGGGATGGCCCATCCCCCCCGAAACTCGCTTTATGTATATTTTTTATCAGGAATATGTTTGCTTGCATTTTGCATTTTTATCCATTTGTTTGGGAGAAATCCATCAATAACTAACTACTCTCAAAACATCCCTTTGGATTGAAATTTATTTTTTAAGTTGGACAATGCTGAAGAATTTGAAGAGAGGCGACTCATCCGTGCTGCGTTGAGGGACCTGCTGAAGAAGAAGCGAGGTGAGTTCCAGTCTGGTAAATGTCCAGAAGTGTAAGTAAGTGTTTGCCCTTTCCTTAATTCTCTGTTTTTGTTTGTCACATTTAAATGTTTCCCATTCCACTCTGCTGAATTGCTGTAATTCAGCAACGCTGTACGGTTTTTGAACATGAACGACCTTTAAAACGTTCAGAAGTTGACTCGCTGATGTGTTTTCAATCATTCCCATGATGCAGAACCCAAATATGCTTCAGCCTTAGATCCCAAACTGATAGCGAGATATTCTCCCTCAGCATTTTCCGTGAAAGTTCATAGCTGCAGCAATGACAGCAAGTCATCCAGATTGTGGAGTAGCAAAGCAACCCCAGACACTCACACTTGAAACGAGCATTGTTTACTCATTGTATCTTCTTTTTCTGAAATGCTGTGTTACATTTATGCCACATGTTAGACAGACACTTTCAATCCATCATCTCATAAGTCTTGAGAAACATTCAGATGTGTTTTGCCAGAGTAAAATGAGCTTTCCATGTTCTTTTTTGGTAACCACCCTGGGCGTCATTGTATCATGAACACTGACATGGAATCTGTGCAAAGAAATAAGAATTTTACAAATCCTTCTTCATGGCACGAATGACAAACATGATTCAACGTCGGGAATTCTTTGTCAGACAAACGGGAGCAGGAGCGAGGGTCCCGTCAGCGGGACTTGAAGCAGCAGGGCCTGAGCAAAGAACCCGCACCAGGGGGTGGAGTCCTGGGCGCAGCGAGGGCACCCGTCAACCAGCAGCCAAACAGTGACTCATATGCTCCGAGTATTACTGCATTCAAAGTTTTGCAATATTCACTTGATTCTATGCTTTTTGTTGTTTGTGTTAGGTCGACCAGCCTATTCCATGACAGCAGGCGGGTGAGAACATTTTTTTTTTTGCAAATAAAATCACACCTGACTAGTCGCGCTATTTTTTTTTTTTTTTGAGAAGAACAAAAAAATGTATCATTTACTTAAAACACTTTTGGCCAGTAATTGAGGTATGGCATCTATTTGAGCAATTATGCTTTTGTTTTTCGGGGGTGGGGGGTGGTATCAGTAAAAAAAAAAAAAACACCCTTGCACGGGATCTATTATGATGGAGGTCACTGTTTGAGGGAAAACAGTAGCCACGATTGTTTGATAGTTATCTTTCTCTCAAAATATACACTATTTTCAGACAAATACCTTGGAGATTAATTGGCAGACAGCATAATTTTGAGGAGAGGCCACGATTTGAAGTGAATCATTTATTTCATATATTCCAAAAAAAAAACACTAAATATTTTCCGCTCATGAAAACAATGTGAAACCACATAGAAAAAGTGTTATGTTAATGTTTACAAGTTAGTACTTTAAATTTAAACTTATTAGATGTGTACTCTACTATCCTCACTTCTCCTCCTCAGTCAAGCCAGTCCTGCTCAAGCCGCACAGAAATCCCCCCCCTCCGCAGCCCCCAATGCTAAAAACGTCAAACAGATGCTTCTGGACTGGTGCAAGGCCAAAACGGAGCCATATGAGGTCATCACGGCCCCGCTGTGACTTGCTGATCCGCTCTGTCTTTTGTCATCACAAATGTGTGCGCTCTTTTAGGGAGTGGACATCCACAACTTCTCCTCCAGCTGGAAAGATGGCATCGCCTTCTGCGCTTTGGTGCACCGCTTCTTCCCCGAAGCTTTTGAGTATTCCACCCTGAACCCTAACAAGGCCAAGGACAACTTCCAGCTGGCGTTCAGTACCGCAGAGTGAGCCCTCCTTCCTCGTGTCAGCGTAATGTGCGAATATCCGTCTTGCTTTTTTGCACTCTGATTTTACGGGTCCGGTGTCGATGCTTCTCTGTCTGCAGGAGGCTGGCCGGCTGTCCCCCACTGCTGGACCCCGAAGACTTGGTCCGGATGAAGGAGCCCGACTGGAAGTGTGTTTACACGTACATCCAAGAGTTCTACCGTTGCCTGGTTGAAAAGGGCCTGGTCAAAACCAAAAAAAGGGCTTAGTCTCTTGGCTGGACACTCGCATTTAAACAAAGTCAAGTAGACACACTCGGTTTGCCGTGAAGGAATGGAAGGCATAGCTTTGGAACGAGATCATTAATGGACCCTTGATCAGGTACATCCACACAGACTGAGAGTGCAAAATCTGCCTTTACAAACAATAAAATGCAGTTTGGATTGACACGTTCGGAGAAGTATTCCCTGACTTATCGCAGAGATCCATTACGATGACACACATTTTCAGTTACAAAGGTTCATTTTCCAATTCAAGCAGTCCCTTTTATTCATGTTGTGGTCAGTGGCAGATTGATCCAAAAGACAATAGTTTTGTCAATATATTGACGTTAAATATTTTTACTTTATTAACTCATTCACTCCCAAAGACGTTTTTAAACGTCTTTTCAGACTTGGTCTAGAATTGGCTGGTACTGAATGAGTTAAAATGGATTAACGTTTACATTTGAAGGGCCACCTCCTCTAAGTGTGTGTTATTTGCATTTTCTTGATTGAAAGAAGGGCAAAAATGTGTTAAGATCAGAAAATGCATTGTAGAGGATCGGCGGAAATCAAGGATTTTAATTGAAGGCTATTATCACCCTACCTTGGTATTATTGTTTCTTGGGGAGACACCGGGAATGTTGAATTGAAGTTTTAGGTCAAATTAGGCTCGATTGTTTTGCTGTATGTTTGTACCTTCAAATGCAAATGCACCCATCATAGTTGAGTTGTAATTACAAAAAAATATTTGTATGAAAAAGCTAAATAAATTCCTTACCTTTACTCCTACGGTTAGCACATACACACGTTGGGAGTATGTGATAGGAGAGAGCTGGAACTTGCTGGAGCGGTTTCAAGAGAGCGATAATGAAGAAACCGGGCAGGCTAAAGAAGGCGCTGGAGGAGTTAAAGAAGCCGATGAGGTCGAGTTTAGGATCTGTTTGAGTTCTCGCTACTTTTTAGTAGGAGATCAAGGCCGCAGGAGCTAACTAAGCAGTTGATGTCGATATTTCAGGATCCTGCACAGGATCCAGTGGGGGATCTGGTGCAGGCCTCTCTAGCATCTTGAGGAGCCGCTCGAGGTTTGACTGGAAGGAGACTCTCTTCACCTCCTCCCAAATCTCCTTGTAGCACCGCAGGTTATCCATGACCCCCTTGGAGACCTTCGCGTACCTGGCCGCGTCTGCGTCCTCAGCCTTGAATTTAGCCAAGCCTTCCTCTATCAGCAAGAAACCAGCCGCCAGACTCTTGCACGTGAACTTTTTGGCCTCCAGTAGCCCGCTTTTCTGCCTGCTTGTTCTGGTCGATTTCATGTGCGGAGATGCCTTCACGTGCTCCAGGATGCGATCTTGAGCCTTAATGATAGTCACGACAGTAGAGCGACTTAAATGGAGCGAGCGGCCGATGTTTGTCGGCGTTTCTCCCCGTTTTGATCGCTTCACTACGTCTAACTTGACATCCATTGTGATGGCTTTCCTTTTCTTTGAAGTGTGGCCGCCGGAAGGCTCCGCCTTGACCTTAGGAGGCATTACGTCAACTGGAAAGTCACTATAAAAATAAAAAAAAACAACAACAATGTATAAGCACAGCAAACCAAACTGGCCAACGGTGCAAAGTGGGTGCCGTAAGTTTCTCTTGAGTCACAAAGCGTGAACGTCGTTTCTACAACACCGACATAACATTTGTATGAACATAACACGCTAGGTCAGAGGTTTCAAACGCAAGGCCCGGAGCCTGAGCCGTCCCGCCACATCATTTTATGTGGCCCGCGAAAGCAAATCATGTGTCAACTTCCATGAGCCTTGCTCAAACCTGGACCGAAGTGTCAATTGTCAGGCGTAATAATTAACACGGAGATTTTTGCAATAATTTCGTTACCCTGTTTACACTAAAACAACTGAACAAACTATTATAGTTGACTGATTTTCGAAACGAATAATCCATCCATTTGTTGTGTACAAGTAATAATACGATGAGACGATTTAACATTTATTTGGTTTCACTGCCATAACGGCCCTCCGAGGGAAGACGTAACTCCAAAGTAGACTGTGACAAAAATAAGTTTGACACCACTGCCTATGTCATGCCGTATTGCGTATACACATGTTTGAACAGCAGTTCTGTGCCATAATTAGGTCATAGCGAAACAAAAAATCTGTTTGGAAAGGAAGAGACTAATTACTTACCTTTACTTTTTGGTTTTGGCACGCGGCCGATATTCGTCGGCGTTTCGATGGCTTCACCGTGTCGAGCTTCAAATCCAAGGTGATGGCTTTGATTTTCTTTGAAGTGTGACTGCCGGAAGACTCCGCCTTGCCCTTTGGAGGCATTGCGTCACATTCAAAGTCACTAAAGAAGGGGAAAAAAACAAGTATTTATAACCGCAGCAAACCAAAAGTCACAACGCGACGAGGTATTCCGAAGTCGTTCTTACGACACCAACGTAACTTTTGTACGAACATAACGTATCGATGTCATGCCGTATATACGCGCATGAACAACACTTTGGTGCCAAAATTAGGGAATAGTAAAACGAAAAAAGTGAAGTTACACACTACATTTTTGAATGAATACGTCTATGCCTTGAATTATTAAACATCGATCCATCCATTATCTGATCCGTTTATCCTCACAATGAAAAAAACATGCGAAGATGATAATTCCTCTTGCCTTTATTGTGGTGATGGTTTGGGTCGTCTGCTGTCTGACGACTTTCTGTTAAATGTTATTTAACCGAGTTCTGTTAATATAACACCGTCGTCATTTTTGCTCGTCATACATCGTAATGTCCAAAAACGGCACACGCTGACGCATTAGTGAATATTGCATAACCAAAGTTACAGTATGAAAAATGATTACATAAAAACGTTTGACGATATTTACTGCTGTGTTTGGCCTTTACGTATCCTCATTCGGTGTTAGCAATTACTTAAGGCACGGCATCCATTGTGATGGAGGTCGCTGTTTGAGGGGAAACAGTACTGTAGTCACTATTGTATTATTTTTGCGATTTCTGTCAAAAACACACTTTGAGATGAATTGGCAGACAGCATCATTTAAAGACGCCACGATTTAAGGAAGTGAATCATTTATTTCAAGAACAAAAACGTAGAATTTTCCAAACATGAAAACAATGTGAAACCACAGAGAAAATGTCATGTTAAAGTCCACGAATAAGTAGCACTTTAAATTTAAGCTCTTCTTTTGAGCATTGAGGGAGTCCTCGCTTTATAAACGGCATTCTAGTCTGGAGGGGGTGACATAACCTGGATTTCTATCAGTCTGCTACTGCATAAGCATAGATTAAAGAGTCATATTGAGAGTCAATTCTGGTCTAAAAATTACTTTTGAGGTATAAAACTAACACAATCCAGTGAAAAATGCCACATACGGCTTTTATTGTATTAACTGTGTGCGGCGTGAGCACGTATTCTTTTGCCGTGGGAAAGCGAGGAGAACCTGTATTTGCTGTGTTATTAGAGGTGTACTCTACAATCCTCACTTCTCCTCAGTAAAGCCAGTCCTGCTCAAGCCACCCAAAAATGCCCCCCCTCCCCACCCCAGCAGGCCCCCCAATGCTAAAAACGTCAAACAGATGCTTCTGGACTGGTGCAAGGCCAAAACGGAGCAATATGAGGTCATCACAGCCCCACTGTGACTTACTGATCCGCTCTGTCTTTTGTCATCACAAATGTGTGCGCTCTTTTAGGGAGTGGACATCCACAACTTCTCATCCAGCTGGAAAGATGGCATCACCTTCTGTGCTTTGGTGCACTGCTTCTTCCCCGAAGCCTTTGCGTATTCCACCCTGAACCCTAACAAGGCCATGGACAACTTCCAGCTTGGCATTCAGTACCGCAGAGTGGACCCCTCCTTTCTCGTGTCAGCGTGTTGTGGCCCAAATGTCCGTGTAGCTTATTTGCACCCTCTGATTTTATGAGTCCAGTGTCGATGCTTCTGTGTCTGCAGGAGGCCGGCCGGCTGTCCCCCACTGCTGTACCCCGAAGACTTGGTCTGGATGAAGGAGCTCGACTGGAGGTGCGTTTACACGTACATCCAAGAGTTCTACCGCTTCCTGGTTGAAAAGGGCCTGGTCAAAACCAAAAAGAGGGCTTAGTCTCTTGTCTATAATGCGTATTCATAACTGAGAGTCAGTCGGTGCTTAGAATTGAAGCGGATTTACATGGGGCAGGAGAAGTGAACCAATCCTTTTTTTTCATCAGTGGACACTACAGCTTCTTGTTTACTTTCAAACTTAGCTTGTAGCAGTCGTGTAGGATATCATGCATGTCTTGAGCATGATGTTTCTGATTAATGCGGGGGGGAAAACAGATTCTCTCCTCTTTCATCTATAACTGCTTCAAAGAACAAGACGTATGCAGGGATAGTGGTTACCATTGCATCACTGCCCATGTCATGTGTTTAAAGAGCTTTGTTACAGCGACAGCTCTTGTGAAAGCACGATATAAATAAAAATGTATTATATAATATATAATTATACTTAGTATTGGACACGTAAAATGTACTTTCAGTTTGTTTCTTTTAAGCATTATTGTTTTGTTTTTGGTTAAAAATGTTTTTCAATTGTAGTTTTTGTTTTCGTTGACTGAAATAACCTCGGCTGAAGTTTATTTTCCAGCGCGTAACCAGCTATTGTTTTGTTTCACATCACAATCAAGCCAATCTATGTGTTGTCCACAAACAAGGATTTGCCACCAAAAATATTGAACAAATTGACATTTTAGGTCAAATTAGGCCAGTTTGTTTTGCAGTAGGTTTGTATTCTCGTAATTCAGTTGTAATGACCAACAATATTTGTATGAAAAAGTCTTAGGCCATAACTCTAATTAAATTCCTTACCTTTACTCCTACGGCTGGCAGGCACACACGTTACGTGTATGTAATTGGAGAAAGCTGGAACTTGCGGGTGAGGTTGCAAGAGATAGACATAAAAAAGAAATTGGGCAAGCTTAAGAAGGTGCTGGAGATACTGGAGGAGGTAAAAAAAATCAAATGAGGTAGGGTACAGGAGCTGTTTCAGTTCTCTCTACTTTTTAGGCGATGCAGAGGGTTCAGGATCTGACTCAGGATCCGGCACGGGATCCAGTGGGGGATCTGGTACAGGTCTCGCTACCATCTTGAAGAAGCGCTCGAGGTTTGACTGGAAGGAAGCTCTCTTCTCCTCTTCCCAAATCTCGTTGTAGCACCGCAAGTTATCCATGACCCCCTTGGAGACCCTTGCGTACCTGGCCGCGTCTGTGTCCTCAGCCTTGAATTTAGCTAAGCCTTCCTCTATCAGCAAGAAACCAGTCGCTAAACTCTTGCACGTGAACTTTTTGGCCACTGGGGTGGGGGTGTCCTGCTCTTCCTGGTTCGGGTCTGCCTCCACCTTCGTGTTTAACGGAGGCTTCAAGAACAACCCCTCACCCAACAGTTGTTGCGCACAGCAATTATTCACCCCCTCCCTGATAATCTCCGCCAAGGCGGTGGGGAAATCACTCGCTGCTTCGTTCTCAATACTACTCCCGGCTTCCCCTTCCACTTTAAGGTTATGCAAATTAGCGCGAGCTTTGAATCGCATAAACCAACCTCGACTGGCCACGAACGTTTTTCCCTCACTGCCTTCCCCCATTTGACTTTTCAGCATCTCGAATAGACGCTTCGCCTCTTGCTGGATCAACGCGAGGTTCACGGGGAGACGCCGCTTTTGCTGGTCCTCCAGCCAAAGCACCAGTCGTCTTTCCATCTCTATCATTAGCCCGCTGTTCTGCTTGCTTATTATGGTCGATTTCATGTGCGGAGATGCCTTCACGTGCTCCAGGATTCGATCTTGATCCTTGATGATAGTCGCGACAGTAGAGCGGCTTAAGTCGAGCGCGCGGCCGATGTTCGTCGGCGTTTCTCCCTGTTTCGATCGCTTCACTATGTCTAACTTGACATCCATGGTGATGGCTTTCCTTTTCTTTGAAGTGTGTCCGCCGGAAGGCTCCGCCTTGACCTTAGGAGGCATTACGTCACCTAGAAAGTCACTATAGAAAGAAAAAAACAACTATGTATAAGCGCAGCAAACCAAAATGGCGAACGGTGCAAAGTGAGTGCCGTAAGTTTCTCTTGAGCAACAACGCGGCGACGTATTCCGAGGTCGTTCCTACGACACCGACGTAACTTGTACGAACATAACCTACGCTCCGCCACAGATTTCAAACGCAAAACCCGGGGGCCACATCCGTCCAACACTTAATTTTATGTGCCCCGCGAAAGCAAATCATGTGTCAATTTCCATCATCCTTGCTCAAATCTGTCCCGAGATGTCAAATTTTAGTGTGTAAGAAATAACATTGAGATTTTTCAATAGTATTGTTACCCTGTTTACACCCAGTTGAACAAAGTATTATAGTTGACTGATTTTCGAAACGAGTAATCCATCCATTTCTTGTGTACAAGTAATAAATACGATGAGACGATTTAACATTTATTTGGTTTCACTGACAACGGCCCTCCGAGGGAAGACGTAACGCTAAAGTTGACCGTGACAAAAATAAGTTCGACACCACTGCCTATATCATGCTGTATACATATGTTTGAACAGCATTTCTCTTCTAGAATTCGGTCATAGTCAAACGAAAAACTGTTGGAAAGGAAGAGACTAATTCCTTACCTTGACTTGGTGTTTTTAGCTCCTAACGAGTGCCGCGTAACGACTTATTCCCAGTTCCGTTGTAAGAAACGTAATTTTCTGGACGTAAAACAACGTGTTTTCTATACACTTAAACGACGTTAATGCTTTTGCAAAGTCATAATAATAGCAAATAGTTGTATGAAAAACTCTTCTCGAATATAAATGAAAGTTTGAGACTCGTCCCTCAATGTATTCTTACGGCATTACACAATGCAGTTCGGTGTTTTCGGGCTTTTCTACGCATCCATCCGTCTTAATCATTAAACCTGGCCCAGCTGAAGTTACACACTACATATTTGCATGAGTAGGTCAATTGCCTTGAATTACAAAACATCTGATGCGTTTATCCCCACGATCAAATAAAAAAACAAGAAAAGATAATAATTCCTCTTGCCTTTACTCTGCTGATGGTCGAGCTCCTCTTGCCTTTACTCTGCTGATGGTTTGGCTCGTCTGCTGCCTGACTGCGGTCTGTTAAATGCTCTTAAATCGAGTTCTGTTATTACAACACCGACGTAATTTTTGCACGTAATACAGCGTAATGTTAAAAACTGACATACGCTGACGCATTAGTAAATATTGCATAACCAAAGTTCCAGTATAAAAAACGATGACATAAAATGTATTACCTCTATTTTCTCCGTCTTTGTTCTGTACTGTACCCTCGCGACGTAACCTCGTTCCGAGTTACGTACCCACGACACCGACGTAACTTGTACGTAACACAGGACTCTATATCACTAAACTACGATCACGCTGTTGTAAAGTCATGATTACATTTAATAGTTTCTGGGGGAAAAAAATGTACCCTTCATATGAAACAATTAAACAAAAAAGTTGCAAATTGAAATATTTCTGGTTTTCGCTGAGTTGGTTTATGCACTGCAGTGCCGTGTAACGACTTCGCCTCTACGCGACGTTATGATTTACGTCAAGGGTTTATATATATATATATATATATATATATATATATATATATATATATATATATATATATATATATGAATAAATCTATATGAATAAATCCTTCAAACGTCTCTCGTAAATTGTAGTTAGTGTAGACTAGAACTGGAACCTACAAAACATGACACCATTGCATTGCATCATCCTGATAACTGTTTCGAATATTTTCGCTGCTGTAATAATTTCAGACGATGCAATATGGAAATTGTTCAAAATAAGTAGATTGTGTGTGAGTACAGTATGGCAACATTAAATAAGTCGTTTATTACCCTTGTGCATTTTTTAATTCATTGGGACTACATTTTTTCCATTGGGGTAAAAAAAAAGTTGCATATTAACCGAGCTATCACTTACTATGAAAAAATACCCTTGGATACCTGCAATTGAGAGTCATCCATTAATTCAATGAATATCAAAGTAGTACCTCGTGTACGTGTGTTCAACAAATGAAGGCAGGTCCCATGCCCTCGGGCATTATCATCATTTATTCACACAGCCTTCATTTGGGTCCCTATTAGACGAGTTGCAGTTGTTTCAGTGACCACAAAGTGGCAGCAGGCTCCAATGAAGCTCTACATTTTTTTTAACCCCAATTCATATTGTGTGAAAGAGCCACACATCAAGCTCTGTGACATTCTTCTGCCAAAATTCTGAAAGGATAAAGTATCACAACTGTCTTAATATCTGCTTTTCAAATTCAGGTTAAAACCCAGAGATTACAACCATAAGATTTTTACATTCCGCGTCCAGACTGCAAATGAGTTGTGGATGCGTGGAGCCACCATTGGCTAATTGAACCGTTTAATTGTGACGTCACCATTTGGCAAAATTCAAACTCCCAGATACAGCTTTGGAAATTAACAAACATTTCTTTTGTACAGTGTATTTTTAAATATTGAATTTTGTCCCTCCTGTGTTCTAAGTTAATGTCATTGATTTTATTTGGAGTAAGCTGTATGTTTCATCAATTTTCAGAACTCGTCTCTTTTAACGATTTTTTTGAACAACAAATCAACAATAATAACAATGCGAATACTAATTCGAAAATTAATCAACTTGTTACCTGTTCTTTTTTTTAATTTAAATAGTAGCTGTTATATATTATTTGTAGAATACTGACATCTGGTTTCCAGTTCCGATTACTCAATTTTTTTTCTCAGTCATCATGTGTGTAAGATTAAAGTAGATTTAATGGGAAAAGGATGATCTCTCCTGTATATGAGATGCATGCGTCACCGGGAGAGTGAGGGAGCAAGAGAGGTACAGCGAGTTGGGGGGGCGGGGGAGGAGAGGGGGGGGGGGCTGACGTGCAGGCTGCTGTGTCCAGCTGCACGGTGCAACATTAAGTCGGATCAGCTCCATCATCACCACCATCATCAGTCAACATGCACAAAATCACGTGACCGCCTCCTATCCTGACAGCCGGGTGGCACCACCGCCACCACCTCTCTCTTTGCGGTCCGGTCCTCCGTCCTGCCATAAGGAATTTATGAGCAGTGCTCGGCGCTTCACCTTGCAGCAGAACGCATGAAAGGTAGGACAAATATGATGAATAATTTTTTCCATTTCAACCTCACTGTCTCACGAGACTCAATTTGGAGTTGTATTTTAAATTCTTCCTTTGCAGGGATAACGGTGCCGTGTTGATGATGGATTTGAGCCTTTGTGGATGCTAATTTACATCTCATGAATAATTTAAAGGGTGCTCGGGTAAACAACAGAGTGGCGGTGGGTTTTGATGGTTGGAGGGTAATGGTGAGTCCTACCTTTTGACCTGTCTGAGCTCAGCTACATTGCATCTGTCCTCCATTGCCAAAAGGAGGTCAGGCTCTAATTAACATTGCTCAGAAAAAAAAAAAACAGGTCCAAACTTAGTTCTTCAGCCCCCATTTGCAGACTCATGATGGCATCATCAGTGGATGTCTGGGGTATCGCTTGGTGGTGTCATGTAGGAAAAAAAAAACTGAAAGAATTGGACCCTACAAGGAAGTGCAACTGGACTAGTGGTCTGATCAATTGTGACAGGTGATTTTCTTTGCAGGTCAATGGATCACACAAGGCAGAAACCACCCACAGCACTCTCACATGTGCAACCCGGACCCTGTGGGCAAACCACACCAGGTCCAGGTCCACCTCGACGACCACCAGTCATTGGACAATCAGCATCTGTGCAAGACAAGCACCCTGCACTAAACCCTCCTGCGGCGAGAGACCAAATGCAAATCAAGTCCGGTTCACCCCCCGTGACGCTGACCAACATAAGTCGACCGAGACCCACAGCCCTCGGGACTAAAACTGCTCCTAGACCCACCAGGATCCCTCCCAAGGATATAGATTTGATGCCAGTCTGCATCCCGGGACCTCAGAGTGCCAACATGCTGCCTCGTTCCCCGACAGAGTCCTCGGTGTCACCTCACAATCCACAAGCGTCCCTGAGCCCCAAATCAAGTCTCAATCCTCCACCTCCCGCCAGTACAATACAAGGGCAGAGTGACAAAAACGCTGGTGATCACAATGACTTCAGGTGAGAGTACAACCATTGACGTCGTTATTGACATGTTTGTCTGCTCAGAACTGTCCATCTGGCCATTGTGTAGAAGTCTCAATGTTGTGTTCGAAGCAGCTGCAGTACGCAAGGTAATATGTGAGCGCGAAGGCGTCATATGAATAAAAGCGGCTCTTTCCTCTAAAAGCTTCTTGCTGAGAGAGAGAGAGAGTGACAGAGCTGCAATCAATCCACTTGGCAGTCTTCCCATTGGCTGCATTGCCCATAAACAGAAGCAGCACCTTTTTAATACAATACGACTTGCTTTCGAAGGAGGACAAAGTAGCAGCCTCATGGCCTGAAAATGGCTGCTGCAGTCGATATAAAAAAATCTACACACCCCTTGGTAGGTTTACTGATTTTACTGATACCGGGCCAGTCTCAAGATGTTCTTTTCATTTTAATGTTTAATATTAAATGTTTATTGTTGTATCGACTTAGATTGATCATTGATCATTGAATCACCCTTTACATGTAAAAAAAAAACAAAGTAACAACATCAAAGTAATATTGTCTTCAAGGCTTGCGTAACACAGTATAAAGGCGCTAAATATGAACTAATCATTGAAACTTACTAAATTATATTAAAAATATATATGGCCATCACCCAAATGGGGTTAAATAGGATCCTGTAACAATGGATGAAATTTGGGTACCCAAGTCCGGTCATCCACAGCCCCTATCCAGACTTTTTAAAAATGTCTTCCTCCTCCTACACACCTGATTCAAGTGATCAGCTTCTTTGTTCTGCATCAAGTATCTCAAATGCTTTTGTCTCACTCTCTGTAATGATGCCCCCAAATTATTTTGAACTTTTGTGTTTTATTTTGGGACGTGATCGTGGTCAAGTCAAGTGCTGGATGAGGTAAATCAAGTCTCCATTAAAGTGAAGCTCACCACCTGCCACTGCTCTTTCCTATAGTATATCTATTCTGGCTTGGTGTTATATGTACAACATGTACTGAGAACCCTTTTTTTTCCCCATCACTGAAGTAAAAAGAGGGATTAATACCGCTTAACCTCGATCTCTCAATCCAGCCACACTTTGAGCTCGAGCTGCCACGTTTACAATGATCGAAAGCTAATGCCGCGCGTTCACTCTCACAGAGTCCACATCGCCACCTGGAACGTGGGCTCGGCCGTCCCACCGGATGATGTCAGCGCTCTGTTTGAGTCCAATGTGGCGGATGGGAGCGTTGACTTGTTTGTCATTGGGTAAGCGGGGGTGACTATGCCAGGGTGCCCACTCGCCCATCTGTCCCTCTTCGGAATGATCTTTTTTTTTTTGTTTTGTTTTGCTTCGATTTTCAATTCTCACACTGTGCAGGCTCCAGGAGGTGAATTCCATGATCAACAAGCGGCTGAAGGATGCTCTTTTCTCAGACCAGTGGAGTGAGCGCTGCATGGACACGCTCAGTCCCTTTGGATACGTCCTGGTTGGTCATGGCTCATCTGATTTACTGTATTTTATAATAATTTAAAAAAAGAATCACTTTGAAAAAAAAATTCTTACAAGGGCCCTGCGGTCATAGTTTTAACATGAATCTAACAAAACCTATGGCGGTGCCTTGAGGTACTCCAAAAAAATAACACAACAAGAATATAATGTGTTTTTTTAATAAGCAAAATATGGCTATAATATTTAAAAAAAATATTCAGAATTAAAACGTTTTTGCCAAAGTTTTTGCTTCAATTCCGCGGACATTATGTTGCTCCTTGTTTTTTTACGCCTTGGCCACATGAGGGCAGTAGAATACAGGCATGCAGGAATACATGCACATGAAGAAGCTGGTCAAACTCCCGAGTAAGCCACCGGAATATTAGTCATTCTTTGCAGAGGATAAAGAATGTATTAATGTGAGGTTTTTTTTTCTGTCTACGTGCGTTACTCCACTGTTTGTGTTTATGCATCCATTGCTTAAAGGCGTATATCACTGTGACACCGATGCTATGTGTTAGTCTGTCAATGTCAAAAAAACAAGAAAATCTCGTGATGTTCCACTTTTTGTGAATCATTGTGTATTGCGCTTGATTGTGTCGCTGTTTTTGTCTGCAGGTGGCATCGCAGCGGATGCAGGGCGTGCTGCTGCTGGTCTTCTCCAAATTTGTCCATCTTCCATTCCTCCGAGGCGTACAGACACAGAGCACTCGTACAGGACTCGGCGGGTGTTGGGTACGTACGAGCCACACGTACATCCTTGCGCAATTTGCCATCGCGCGCTTGCGTCCGCACGGTGAAACGAGCAGGCTTTGAAAAGTGGCGCATGCCAGCAGGTGTTTGCGAGTGTGGATATGTCAGAGTGTGACCTTCCGCACAGCGTCGATGTCGGCGTCACACCAGTGTGATGCTGCAGTCTCCTTCGTTTTTAGGTCAGTGCTGCAGCAGGCGTCTGGCTCGCTTCTTTGAAAATAAGAGCACCTAAAGGGTGCAGACTGACGCCACCGTTGTGGTGTTCAGTCAAAAATGAATTTGGACCATGGCATCATTTACATATTATAACAACGCACAGTACACTGTGTCAATTGACACATCACTTAAACACACAAAATTAGCGTCAACCTGAACAATATGTTAATGAAGTTGCGTTGTTGCTTTTCCTGCTATTCCAGAGGCGTTTGTTTTGTGCGCTCTCTGCAGGGCAACAAAGGTGGCGTTAGCGCAAGGATGACCGTGTTTGGACACCCCGTGTGCTTCCTCAACTGTCACTTGCCCGCTCACATGAGGAACCTGGAGCAGAGGATGGAGGACTTTGAGAGCATCCTGCAGCAGCAGCAGTTCGAAGGAGGGGTCGCCACCGGGGTGCTGGATCACGAGTGGGTGCCTTTTGTTCGTGCACCAGAAAACAGCAGAGAATGTGTGAATGCTTGACGTAATATCTTCTGTTTCCCTAGCGTTGTGTTTTGGTTTGGAGATCTAAATTTCCGAATTGAAGATTATGACATCCATGTGGTGAAATGTGCAATTGACAGCAATAAGCTCCCTCTACTGTGGGAGCGAGATCAGGTGAGGCTCATCATCATCATCATCATCATCATCAGTTATTCCCATTCACACGCAAATATTTCCCGCTTTTCCCATCAACGTAGCGCGTACGTAGCATTCACGGATGTGCTTTTTCCAAGTAGATACGTCACACGAACCGAGATGGGAGTGCCATTCAAACACTCCTCTCTGCCGATAAAACGCCATTGCCAATTCGCAGACACCGAAAGTGATGTGGATGTTTAACAGCTAGAAGCCACTTTTGTTTACTATCTTCCAAACTGCTGCTTGGCCGTCCGGTCTGCCAGCGGGAATTTGCGTTGGGTCAAGAGTGAAGCAGCAGATGGCATGAATGGGATTTTTTTTTTTCTTTTGTCTTATGTCCAGCTCAACATGGCCAAAAGCACAGAATCCATCCTGGAAGGCTTCTTGGAGGGTCCGCTCAAATTCCCGCCGACGTATAAGTTTGATGTGGGCACACACACCTATGACACAAGGTCTGCCCATCATCATTCGTATGAGTCACAGCCTTTGCTCTTTCATTTCGTGACATTTGTGCAGAGAACCTAACCACCGTTTTTAACGTTTCCACATGTGGTTCAGCGCTAAAAAGAGGAAGCCCGCATGGACCGATCGTATCCTCTGGCGCCTCCGCCGCACCGGCTCCCCCGTTCCTACCCACAATGCAGCACTTCAGAGGGGTTTGACCTCCTGGCTGGGCGGCGCAACCAAAGTGACGCAGCACGCTTACAAGAGTCACATGGCCTTCACCATCAGTGATCACAAGCCAGTGTCGGCCATGTTTTCCCTGCAGGTGAAATGAATATGTTACATATTTGAAGACTGCAGTCACATGTTGCTATGAAGTGTGGTTTATTAGAATTAGCTTGCTTTGTTGAATTTCACCAAGTACTTTTTTTTCTCCCTTTAAAACACAATGTTGATGTTCATCCTGTGCATAATGTTGAATATTGCACAATATTGAAGATACTTTTTAGGTATCAAACCTCAGTGCTGTTTTTGATGAACACCTAGGCCCACTACGCTATTGCATTTTCACACTGGTCATGATGGTGGTACTTAAGAGATCTAAATGTGCTTTTTTTCTTCTTTCATAAAAATGTTTTGGCTTTGTTTGACTTTATTTATTAATCGATGACATATCTTCTTTGTCATAGTTCCCATTCAGGGTGGACATGCCTCTGGTGGAGATGCAGGCCAACAAGGAATGGTTCAAAGTCTCCGATGCCACCGTCAAGTTCACTTTTGCATCCAGCTATCATCGCAGCTCTTGGGACTGGGTAGCAATATATAAGGTAGCGTCAAAAGCATTTTGATCTGATGGCCTGCGTCGTCGCTGACGCCATTTATGTCTGTCCGCAGGTTGGATTCAGACACTACAAAGATTACCAAGCGTATGTGTGGGCCAAGGGGGAGCATTCAGGGCAGGTGGGACACATTGTGATATTCATATTTCTGGGATCAGGGATCATTTCTGCCCCCAACCCCGCCCCCACCCTTTTTCCAGGTGTCTTTTTCAGAGGAGGATTTGCCAAGAGATGATTGTGAATACATCCTTGGCTTCTACAGTAATAATATGAACAGCATTGTTGGATTGTCGACAAACATCCAGGTATAGTGTATTGCTGTTACCTAAACATATACTGTACATAACAATGGATGCCTTTTCTTAAGAAGTCAACCCCCAAATTTTCTCCCTAGAAAAATAATTTGACAATCATTTGGAAATAATTTTGACCAAAGGGACATGTTGAACCAACCAAGGCGTGTCCTCTCATTAGCATCACGGGTGTCTTCAAACCTGTAATCAGTCAGTCGGCCAGTTTAAAGAGTGATAAGTAGTCACCGTGCTGTTTGGTAAAATGGTGTGGACCACACTAAACAAACACCATTGGAAGCAAATGAGACATTTGTTCTCAATTAGACAGAATATTATCGGCAAGAACATTGTTTGGCATTGGTATGTTTTGACAGGCCATCAGTGGATTAACGTCCGTTCTCTTCCTGGACAGATCAAACTTCCAATCCACAGCCCATCAGCACACCGCTCCGACAGCTCTGAGATAAGCTCGGAAGACGACAGCACCTTAGTCTTGCTGGCTCCAAATTCCCGCAGCCCGAGCCCCAAACCCTTGAAGCATCATCACTGCCGCCACCGTCGCAGCCGCAGCCCCGCCATACCGGCTCTCTCGTCCAATCCTCTCCCTTCCTTGCAAGGTCTCAGCCTGTGTCCCCTACCCAAAGAGACAGGTAGCCGCTCACCTGGTACCACCTCTAAAAAGGAACGACTGTTTTCCACTGGCTCTCTGTCATCTCCGTCCGTCAGCCCTCTCAGTCCCCGGAGCCCCCTGTCTCCGGGCAGCGGGGTCACGGCACCGGAGGCCCTGATTGCTGCCATGTTAGGGGAGCATAGGCCTGCTCAGGTAAGCCCCATGGAGCTCAAACAGTTTGGACATGCGGGGAGAAACAATCCTTCATAGAGGAGGTGAAGACTGAAGTGTGTTCTGTGTGAGCAACCCTGAAATTCTGTATTTTCAAAACATCTTCAACTGTGAGTCACATCCCTCTGACAAAGTGCTTTAATGTGTAGAAACACACATTGAATGTGAAGCTAAACATGCTGGCAAGGCAAAATCAATCCGGTGTATTTGATGTGTGTGCTGGAAAACATGCGTTTGGAATAAGAAGAGGGTTTCAAATCGAACCATCGTCCGTATTCATACCAAATTTAACATTGAATGAATTGAACAACATCAGTGGTATAGAAAATGGATGGCTGGAATTGCAACTTGGAAAGAAACGATTAGATCGGGGGTGGGCAAAGTATGGCACGCTCACCAAATGCAGCTTATGCTGTTACTTTCATCAGGCCCACCAAGCAGTGACAAAAAGTAGACAAAATTTTAGACTACATCTAACTCTCGGTACAGGTGATGTCATGAGAATTTGTACATGAGGTTATGTACCATCCCACAATGGCGCCAACGCCCTATCACGCCCAATTCGACCCCGATTAGTTTTTTGTGTGTGGTTTCCTTGAAAAATCATCTGTTCACATCAATCTTGCCTGTCTGCGTTTGCTAATAAAGACTAAAAAAAACATAACACACTCTGTATGCAGCTCTATGATCTCGGGGTTAACACATCTACCTCACGGTTCAGAGGTTCAAATCTCAGCTGAGGGGTTTTTCCAGGTACTCTGACTTCTTTTCACGTGTCAAACATGCCTATCAGCTGTTGTCCACTTGTGTGAATGATTGTTCGTCCATATGTGCCCCGTTGTTTACAAGTTGTGTATACCAGATACAAACGGGACACGTTGCAAAAAGCGAGTTTGTACTGTAACTTGGACTTTTGTTACCAGCAGCAGCAGACGGTAAACAACCTGCTGACACCTCGGATCTATAAAGAACATCTAGTTGAGGTTGACAGGGACATGTGAGGCTTATCGTGTTTTTTTCTTTTTTAAATCAAGAGAAGGCGACACTATTTGGATTAGCGAGGCTTTGTAATTGCCAAAGCAGACAGACAGAAAGGCAGGCAAGATAAACCTCACTGGATGAAAAAAAGGAGCAATGACATCGCCATATGAAAAAGTGTTAGATATGACTAGCTATGAGGTTTATTTGGTTCTGTTCTGTAAAGGTTGTCCCGTAAAATAAATGTACCAAAAGCATATTGTAATAATAATAATAATAATAATAATACATTTTATTTGAAGCGCCTTTCAAAACACTCAAGGACACTTTACAGAGGAACAAACAACAAGACAAATAAAGAATAAATAAAAGCAGAGATAAAAAATATTGTAGGTTAATCTGTGTAAAATTATACAAAAATTAGGTGTAGATCTTGAAGTTTTGCTTTTTCGCCACTATCTTTGACATATGCATCTTGAACAAAACACCAGAGAAGGAAGTCGAGCAGTGTTTTCTGGTGAACCAGGTGTCCAGGGAATCGGGCAATTCTGCCTAAAATATCCTAACAGCAGAATGCTCCAAAAGTCATGATACACGTAATTATTTGCATTGAGACCGATGCAAGGTCATAATTTGATGCCTTGGCAATTTGTGTAAGCATATTCTCTTTATTCAATTCAAATTCCAGTTGACATAGGAGCAGCTTTGCTCACTGATGTGTAAGCATATTCTCTTTATTCAATTCAAATTCCAGTTGACATAGGAGCAGCTTTGCTCACTGATGAAAGCAATGAACTCTGTTCACGCAAAGCCACGGAAAATCTATAGTAAGGAGGACCGTACTGGACCCCCAGTATCAACAAAAGTTCAATTCAACAGATGCTTCGACAAGTGATAAAGCTTTTCCCATATAGACTTTAGGTTACTGAACATCATCATCTTCCACAACCTGAAGTGGACAGCCTTTCTGTCACTGTTGGCCCCAGAGCGGTTTACACACGCACACCCATCTGCGCCACATGGTAGCACTTGCAATTTAATAGGCTGCACTCCACATAGGCCACTCCTGCCTCCACACATGAAAGAACCCAAGCAGTCCAACCAGTTTTGAGATCAGCAGCGGCGGGTCGCCTGAAGCACTACGCTGGGCGTTGGGGTCTTTTTTAAATCGTGAATCGGAGCGGCATACGCCGACTGATCAAGGCCGCGTGTTATCCCCCATCTTCTCATATTGCGAGGAGGCTATCCGAACGCCTAGCTTGTTGGCTAACAGTGTTCAAGATGAACGGCGAGCTGAACGGTTTCCATAACAACTCATTCGTCGACGACGACTGCTTCCTCTTCACGTCCGAATCCGTCGGAGAAGGACACCCTGGTGAGTTTGATTATGATTGTTATTATTTTTACAATGGATGGACGGACAGTGTGAGTACCGAAATTACACGGACTACAAATGCTAGTTTGACAGCACCTCCTCTGAGGTCATGTGGCGTGTCTCCTTTGTGAGGTATGGAGTTTTTGTTGTCCTTTTCATGTGTTCGCAATACAGTATTTAGTAAGACTTCTTTTGACTTCATCACCCCCCCCACACACACACACACACACACACACACACTTTCTTTTATGTAACTATCATAGCGGCGGCAACAGAGGTTAGCTAGCTACTTATACACGAAAGCTAAATGTCAATAAAGAACACGTCGTTTAATAGAATACATTTCAAGTTTAGCCGGGCTAATTTGTATAAGTGTCTTAGAATGTGGCGGTATATTTGGAAGGAATACATATTCGGTTGAATTTTAAGGGATTTATTAGCTTTAATATCGACATCATGCACCACCTAATTCTTTTCTCGCCAGTCCAAGTCAGTATCCGGTTAGCTTCCTGCTTTATTCACAATGGCAGGAGAATAACGGTAGTTTTGCCGTTTATTTCTTTTGCATTTGTGTGAAATTTAATTTGTCTAATAATGACTTTTAATCAATATTATACATATCATTTATTTAGTTATCCGTTATTGTTAATTATTATATTGTTGTACCTATTGAATTTCTTGTGTTATGTTTTGAGTATGATCGAATGTACGGCTTTCTGTTAGAACTGTGGTTCTTGTTAAAGTCTCCTACAAATAAGCTGGAGTTAGGAATTTGCTATACAACAGGAATAATATTAACAACAATGGCAAATTTGAATAATAAATAAACATTTCCGTGACTATAAAATGAGTTTTCAAAATCATGATAAACCAGTCTGTTTTCTCCACTCGCAAACTTGTGTGGTCATGCACTCTAGATGTCACACCCACTCAGCTGTCAATGAAATACCATTTCTATGACCTGGAAAGATGAATGCTAATTTGTCGAGCATCCCACTTGGACATCTCACTTGCAATGAAGTACCTTTGTCTTGACTTGTTTTCAAGACTGGAATGCATCCGTTGACTTTAAAAATGTGTAGTCAGAAGTGGTTTAACCTGTCCCATAATAACTACATGAATCGGCATGAAGTAGGCAATAATGATTCTGTGTTGCATCATCTGAAGAGGTGTTCCCAATTTTTTGGGTGAACACACGGAAAGCACAGTGGCATTCTGGATGAAGCAGGGAAGTTGTTTACCACAGCAACAAACATATTGGTAAATAGACGTTAAAACAGAACATTATGATGTTTCAAATAAGTTTTTGTGCCCAGTGGATTTTTTTTACCCACATAACAAGACTGCTTTCATACTTTTCGTTGACAATATCTTAAATCCATGTTTGTCCTTCTTACAGATAAGATTTGCGACCAAATTAGTGATGCTGTTTTGGATGCGCACCTCACCCAAGACCCAGATGCCAAAGTAGCATGTGGTAAGTTCTCTCTCCCCCCAACCACTTCATATTACAACTTTATTCTCATGATGATTTTATTCTCATTACTTGTTTTGTCTTGAAAGATTTAAAGTTTAATTTTAATTTAAATTCTAACATTATTCTCATAATATTAATAATATTTAAAATTTGTTCTTATAGAATTTCAACAGTTTTCACACTTGTAGAAATACAAAAAAATCTCCTGTCATATTATGATTCTCATTGTATTTTCCCCCAATGTTGCCCTTCCTTCTGAAACTAATTGCTTTAATCACAAAAATAAACCTCAATTCTGAAGCTCTCAGGACATTACTAAGGTGCTCTCTCTAAATTGCATTAGATGATTTAATGAGCTGTGTCTTCACATCAAGAGCACGGAACATGTCCTGCAGCTCTTTTTTTTCCCCCCTGTTTTTCCAATACACAATCCTATTTGCTTCTTCACTCAAGTTTTTAATGTGGGGAAAATGTTTTCAGTTCCAAGCCCTTCTTTAAGATGTGCATCCCAGACAAGTTTAACATTCCACGTGTTTTACATTTCTTGAATGCACGGACTGCTTATGTGTTATACTCGAGGATGTTTCACACTTAAGATTTAAGTTAATCCCTCTCACCCAAACAGAGACGGTCGCTAAGACGGGGATGATCCTGCTGGCTGGAGAGATCACCTCCAGGGCTGTGGTAGACTACCAGAAGATTGTGCGAGAGACAATCAAGCATATCGGCTATGACGATTCTTCCAAAGGTAAACTTCCAAACCCGAACAAAACAAACCTTATTCAATGTGCTGATCGCCTCCAGTCTTGGGGTTGGTGGAAAAGCACAGATATTTGTTCAAAACATTCAGTTATGCAACATGTTTTCATGGTGTTGTTTCACACTTTTGACATGTAGGACAGTGCAAGTCTAATTTCCATATTTCTGCGATAAATAGCCTGGGTATTTATTTACTCAACCGCAGGTGTGACTTCAGGAATCGCAAATATATAGAGTAGGAAGTGGAAAGTAAGAAGTATAAAATTACTGTGTCATGATACACTGTTGACTTAATACCCGCAATACGTTTGGTATGTGAACCTGTTGCTTTAGCAGCATTACCAAGCCAAATCTTATTGGCCCACTTCCCTCCACTGTGCAGGAAACAAGAGTGTTGCTTACATTCGGAACTCTGTTGTCATTTTTGCTAGTCTCTTTTTTTTGGGGAAAAATAGCTGCCGGAGGGTTTGGAAAAGTCACTAAATATAGCATCCACACATGGTCATCTATTTTGTCCTGACACCAAACAAGTTTGAAATGTTTTTTTTTTTTATCATAGCCTTAACTTGGGGTCAACTTCCACAGAAATAGTAGGCCTATTTTCTTACTTCATAAATTAAATTTTTTTTCCTATTTTCCCTCTGGTTGTTGAACACGTTCACATAATCAAAACAGCTGTCAAACTGCATCGCGAGGCTCCTCCATGTCTGTTGTCTACGGGTAGCAGTGAAAAAACCCCTGCAGCGCTTTGACAGTCCTATCATGTAGAGTTAGGCAGGTGAGGCATGTAACTTGGGTCAAATATTTGCGGCCTAGAAGCACAAACCACAGGTCAGGTTCAAAACACACGTCGAGCGTACTTAGTTTTTTTTTGGGAGGAAAAAAAATGAAAAGCAGTCCATGTAGTGGGGGATGTGCTTTGAGCTATGGAAGCCACACAAAAAAACAATTGCACTGACAAATAAACAATACAATTGATTAACTGAGATTGCAATACAATTGATGAACTGAGATTGCGACACCAAGTAAATCCACTACTGACTATTGTCCAGTATGATTGAGGCTTGATTGTCCACTGCAGGCTTTGACTACAAGACCTGCAACGTTCTGGTGGCTTTAGAGCAGCAGTCGTCCGACATCGCTCAAGGCGTTCACCTGGACCGCAAAGAGGAGGACGTGGGCGCCGGCGATCAGGTCTGAGGGCATACCGGTATGGACTTCCACTGTTCATGTAACTGATTTCGTGACGACTCCCACAGGGTCTGATGTTCGGCTATGCCAGCGATGAAACGGAGGAATGTATGCCTCTCACCATCGTCCTGGCCCACAAGCTCAACGCCAAGATGGCCGAGTTACGCCGTGACGGAACGCTCCCGTGGCTCCGACCAGATTCCAAAACTCAGGTCACATACGAACCATATGTTCAGTTTCTGTCAGCCCAGTCAAGCGAGGCAAACTCATTTTCATCAAAGGCCGCATAAGAAGTTACGGTTTCCTGAAAATCACAATGTATAATGACCTCATAATTTTATTGCCAACTGTGCCGCCCAGGCCACATTTTTGCTGAGCTCTGTGTTTCTGATTTAAAGGGTTATATCAAATATGGTGGGCCTTGATTTTGCCATCGTGCTTGTTTATTGATTGCCGCAATGTTTTCCTGACAGGTCACAGTCCAGTACAGACAGGACCGCGGCGCAGTGGTTCCGCTCCGCGTCCACACCATTGTCATTTCCGTGCAGCACGATGAACTCGTCAGTCTGGAGGAGATGCGTCGCAGTCTAAAGGAGCAGGTGGTTAAAGCGGTGGTCCCTCCTGGCTATCTGGACGATAATACCATCTATCACCTTCAGCCCAGTGGTCGCTTCGTCATTGGTGGGCCGCAGGTAAGAAATGAGATGCGCTATCTTCTGTGGGCCTTGCAAATCAGTCAAAATAGCTGGGATTGAGAGGTTTGCTCCACTGAAAATGGCTGGGATTGAATGAGTTTAATGTCAAGGTTCCATGCCTTCAAAATGTTTGTTTTCTCTTATGTGCATTAAGAAAAAAAAATAACGATGGCCAGCAGATGGCAGCATTGGACGTCTCTTGGAAGTGCTCACCTGTATGCTCCTGTTGGCAACTAGTTCAGGGTGTAGTTTGTTCAGATGATTGTGGCACCACAAAAGCCAAATTATTAGCATCAGAGTCACTGTTGTGAATGGAATATGGTTTTCCACAAAAATATTTGGGGTTTTTTTCATTCAAAATAGGTGATTTCGTTGAAACCAACCCATATTCTACTGATTACTAAAAATGGAATAAGGTAGAAAGAGGTTGACTTATCTATTTAGTTATTTATTTTTTAATGAAAGAAGAGAGTCTGGGTAGTTTCTGTGTGTAGCATTGCTAAAACAAAATATTCTACCATCCTTGAAAGATTACTCACAATGTCCATAATTGGCTGCCACTCAAGCGGTTCTCTCTCTCGCTTGCTCGCTGTCTTTTTGTTTTTTTGTTTTTGTGTTTGTTTTTTTTAAATGGCTGCCAGTACAAGAGTTAATATAGTTAATGGAGGCGTTTCACTCAAATAGGTGCCGCACCTCCAGTGAATTGTCAAGTCTCTGCTTGAGCAAATAAGTACCTCACCTTAAATCAGCCGTCAGGAAAAATGATTTGCACCTTAGCAGGGTATAATTAACTTTTAATCCATATTTTTTCCGTATACTTGTATTAGGTTTTACTATAATGGACGCTGAGTCTCAATTGATTGGCTGATGCATCATCAAGTTGAACAATTAAAAGTCGCACCTCAAGGGCTCAGGAAAGAAATGATGTGGTGTGATTAGGAGGTCATCACTATTTGTGAAAATAAGATTTTACATATTTCTATCATTTTATCTTGAAAATTCCTTTCGAGTTGCATTTGGTAAAATAAAGATCTCAGCTCAAATAAACGCTAAAACCTCTAAAACATGATGAGCGCTCTCTGCAGTTGCAGAAACGGTCTTTATAAATCAATGTCGTCTTCGAGCTCATACTCCGGTTGCCGCCCTCAGGGTGACGCTGGTCTGACTGGGCGCAAAATCATCGTTGATACTTACGGCGGCTGGGGCGCCCACGGAGGCGGCGCTTTTTCGGGCAAGGACTACACCAAGGTGGACCGCTCCGCCGCCTACGCTGCTCGCTGGGTTGCCAAGTCACTCGTGAAAGCGGGACTGTGCAGGCGCGTTCTGGTCCAGGTGAGAGTGAAGCATATCGGAGCGCATCCAGGCAGATCGTGGCTAAACACTGGCTGAAACCCAATGGCGTAGGTGTCCTATGCCATCGGGGTGGCGCATCCGCTCTCCGTCTCCATTTTCCACTACGGGACGTCCCAGAAGAATGAGAGTGAGCTGCTGGACATCGTGAGGAAGAATTTCGACCTACGTCCAGGAGTCATCGTGAGGTATCCTTGCGGATTTCTTGACTTTTTGGCGGCACATTTTCCTTTTGGTGACTTGCTCACGTTTGTGCTCCTTCCTATGGCAGGGAGTTGGACCTAAAGAAGCCCATCTACCAACGCACTGCAGCTTACGGTCACTTTGGCCGCGCTCTCTTTTCATGGGAGGTTCCCAAGGAGCTCAAATACTAACTCCCCTACCCTACCGCTACCCGCCTTGCTCATTTCATGTAGCGCGTGTTCGTCTCTTTCCCATCCTACTGTTCCTCTGTACAAAATAGCCCCCATCACTGCCACATCTGTTATACTATGTATTTTGGTATTGGGCCATTTTGTCAGCTTGCTCAACCCCGTTTAAGAACCACCGCATTTGTCTTGAGACGACTTTCTGCCCAAGACAACCAAACGCACAACCGTCGTCGTTTCTTTGTCCGTGCTGTCCCTTCACGCCATTTTCTTTCTGACGTTTTACAGAGAAGTCAGAAGCTGCTACTGACCATTTTGGATGTGTTGGGGCTTCACGTAAACTTCACTCCGTTTTTAAAACGTAATTTTATTTTGTCACTCGAAATGTCAGGCGGTCGTTCTAAACGAGGTTAAGTGTTCTGGATGTCATTTCAGCGTAGCCAAGCCCGTTTACAGGAAGGGGGGCTTCACTCATGTGGCACTGCCCCATACTTGAAGCATAGAATGTCATTTGATTGTCGTGGGACGGAAATTGTTGCCAACGGCAGCCAGAAAGGTCTGTTGAGTTCCTGCTTGTCGTTGATTCACACGTAATAGGTGCCCGTTGTTTTGAAATGCTGACACAACGTGATCAGATTTAACTCATTGAATTTGCGACACGCTCCTCACTCTTTGCGCCTAATTAAATGTGACCTGCACTCCTACGTACAAGCAAGTTGCGGCCGAAGTATTATTTACTCACGTTATTTTTAAACGGTCAAGCAGATGTATTCCTCTAAACTAATGTTCACACATTGATCGTCACTTTGTTCGTTCCAAAGGTTTGTTGAAGCACAAGATCTTCCTTTTTCTTTCCGCCCAATTGAAATTGATTGCATTTTAAAAATGCTACTGACCCTCGCCAAAGGAGATTGTGATGATAAGCTGCTTACTCGCCTATGCCTTTTACGCAGAATGTAGTGATAGTGGCGATGACCAAGAAAAACCACCTGGTAATTTCCCGCCTTTGGGGGTACAGTAGTGCCCGAGTTGGGGCCAGATTTGTGAGACGCGGAATAACCGAAAGCCTGAAAAAGCGTACGGGGTTCAACACCTGACACACTCCCTTCACAATTAAAGCTGCCCAAGAAGTAGAGCGCTCGTCCCACCAGATGCTGATGTCATCAGGCCTCGATTTGGTTTAATGTAAGATTTAGACAATGGTGGTCATATTCCATCTTGCTGGGTTCGATGTAAAAGGTACAGGTGAGCAATGCATCTATTGAAGTCAAATGCCGCATTGTGAAATTTGTCTGCATCTGGCTGCCTGTGTTATGCCTGGTCCACTTTTTTTCCCCCAGTTCCGTACCTTATTGATCCAGGCTCGACCAGGCAGTGTAGTGTGAAGGGGGCTTTGGCAAGGCGCTTTGATCTCTGACACCCCCGTGTGGTTCCTGGAGTGTCCTACAGACAAATTTTAGGAGCGTCACGGAAGTGTGTGGTCTAAAGAGCGTGTGAGCAGAATCATCAGGTACAATGACTTGCGAGTACCGTAACGTTGTATAAAAACACAAGATGGGAGAGTTCTTAATTGGCTGGTGTTGTACAGAGAAACCAGCCTGTTTACACGGGACCTCCCACAGGTTCTCCCTTCCTAATTTATTCTGTAAAGAACTTTATTACTGTGTGTGTTCGCTAATTATTATTAAGTGCCTTTTCTCATTTTCTGCATTGCCGACAAGCCCCCGAACCTCCTCCGCCCTTTTTCCTTTGTTGCACACTGTGTCACCCTCAAGAGTCTAACCTGCTGTTGAGCTTCTCCCTCAAGCTCTTAAAATAAACAGCATGCTTTGCTCATGCATTTTGGATTATGTGTCGCATCTTTTTTTTTGTAACAGAGAATAGCGCCTCAGTCCATTTATCCATCCGTTTTCAGTAGCGCTCGTCTTGTTGCGCTCATTGGAGTCATGCGTTAGCACCAATATCACCTCATTCGAAGGAACCCTGACATGGATTTCTTTGGAATGAGGGAGGAAACCCACACAAGCATGGGGAGAATATGTAAATGCCACACAGAGGCCGGAGCCCAGATTTGAACCCAGAATATTTCGACTGTGAGGTGGATGTGTTACCTTTTGCACTACCCGCATAAAATATGAACAAATACAAAGGCATATTCTTGAACAAAATCTCAACTCAAACCACAATGACCCTTTGATGATTTTTTTTTATTTACTCAACAATTGATGCAAACAATTACAGCTTTGGATAAAAGATCTTACGAGTACAAAATTTGGAGTACATGACTTTATCTGAGCCACACACTCCCAAACCAATCCACAGAGAGTGAGAGTGAGAGAGACAAAAGTACACACAATGCCTTGAGGTTTCTGTTCAGAACCTGAAAAGCATAGCAGGAATATCAGGAGTCAAAAGACAGAGGCCATTTGTAGTTTCTTTAACCGCAACACCTGGCTCAGACACGTGATGACTCACAATTCCACCCTGGCGCACACACACACAAAGTTAGGGCATGATGTTTTTTTGCATGTTATCAAAGATTTTCAAAGATGTAGTCACATCTACCTGACAAGTCTTCAAAGAGTGTTGTAGCTGAGGGGTTTCCAGGCAAATCTTTGACAGTAGAACAGAGTCTACACGGAGTGGAAATAGTATTAACACTAGAAAGTTGTCATTCTCATCCCTTAATTAAAAAAAAAACAGGACATTTCAAATTGAACAATGCAGAAAATGCACAAACAGAATATGAGCCAGGTCCGTCAAATCGGCAAAAATATGGATCATGGCATTCCAAAGTACAAACAAATAAATGCCAATGTTTTCGATTGATTCAACACAAACATAAATCTGCTTTCTTAGTGTACTGCAGATTATCAGAAAATAAGCACACATATGATGATGAACTATTTTTAACTTACCCCACATTTCAGAGAGGTTGGTAGGTCCCTGCACCTGTAGGTTGCCAAAGTGCAGGGGTCTGGGGTTGGGGGGGGGGGCATATGTATGGTCAGTGGTTCGCTCCAAACATACATCATTTTATATGCTTTCCATGAATATAATATATATTTTTTAATTTCCATGGGCCTCAATCCTACGCCTCAAACCTGGTTAAACTGGAACTTGAAGGTAAGGTTTTTATTTCCTTTATGGGGCAAAACACTTGGATCATCCGATAATTTCCATGCTGTTTTTTCGATGACTCGTACGTAAGCATTGTGCCACTTGAGAGCAATCAATCGGAACTTGTCACTCAAAATGCTCTGTCTGGACTGTAATAAAAAAAAAAAATTCTGTCTCTTATTGAATCAACCTTTTTTTTTTCTTCTTCCAGGTTACAACAATGTTTTCAGATTTTGTGTGTGTCGGCGTGACTGACCAACGGGAGGACCCTCCTGACTTTTGCACAGGCGGATGAGTGTGCAGATGGCCTTCGGGGTGGCAAAGCTTAGGAGGGCGTCCAGCAGCGTCTTGCTGAACGTGCCGATGACAAACTGGCACTGATTACGGTAGGAGATGGGCATGATGTGACAGACGTCCTTCATCAGCTCCACCACGGCCTGCTAGGAAACCGCTAACACAATTAGACTGGTTGCTTTCGTATCTTCCTGAACCTAATTTTCCAGTCGTATATGTCAAAACAGTCACAGAATTAACTCCAAATAGAAATTGCAACCTAAAACCCGAAATACAATCCGATCATCTGGTTGGTGTTGCGGATCTACCTCAGTCCTCTCTTTGGGCAGCAAGTCATCCAGTGTCTTGATGAAAAAAATGCAGAATGAGCACGGCGACGTTGGCTTCACCTAACAAAACAGGAGATATTAAACGATAGTCACCGTCATTGATCTTTTTGAAAAGTGCGCCGTCTCATTGACTGACATTTGCTTGCAATGGAGCAAGCTGGAGCGCCTCGTTGAGCAAAGAGCCCAACGTTTTCTGCTGGTCGTCTGAGCCGCACAGCCCAGTGATTTTGCAGATGTCCCGGGGACTCTGCAGGCAGACACGTGGGAATTTAAAATAATTTGATATAAGCACTCATGTATTAAAATTGTATCAAGGCCCTGCAACGTACTGCTATGACAGTGATCAAGCTGATGGCCACTGGAAGGATCTTGTCCACCTCCTCCTTGCATAATGCAGCCACGCCGGCTTCCCCGGGCAGATGGTCACACAACTGGCCGATGCCAAGCATGATTTTTTTCTAGAAGAAGCATGATTTACTCGCCTCAATATTCAATTCACAACAGATTCTAGAACAACATAATCTACGAAGCTACTTATTGGTGCACAGACACAGGCAAAACAATCCTTGACGCATTGGCCTAATTTGCACGACAAAAACGTCGGCGACTTTCACACCGGAAAAAAAAAAGTCCACAGCTTTTCTTCTCTCTGCGGTAAGACTGGAAGTCTTCTTCATTTTTTTTATTTTATGTGCCACCTTTCTGCGTCGTTAAGCCCAAATTGGTAATGTAGTTCTGACACGTAATGCTAACGATGCTATGGCGTCAATAGCACTTGGATTAAACATGTTGCGTGTTCTATCATTTTGTCATTTTATGTCAACTGTTCCATAAAGCGCTTTTTTACAACTGTGGCTATATATCTATAAAAAAAAAAGCTGGATTGGATTGTAAACGAAACGAGACTCCCTTCAGCTCTTCCGACGCCACTTTCAAGAGGCCAACAGAATCATTGTCCAGTGCGCCCTTGCGCCTGAGCCACATATAGTTTAAGATAAACCGTATTCACATTCCAAACTATTACCATCACTGCGCTCCTGCTGATTATGAATGTGTGCCAAGCAACATTCCAGGAATTTGCTGTGAAAAAAAAACAAAACTGTGCGATAGCATTGTGCCCAATCGGGGCCGATAAGGAAGGTCTGATAAGCGAATGTGTTCACCTGGAGGTCTGCGTTGGAAAGCAGGTCGACAAAGAGGTTGATTATTTTTGTGCAGTCCTCACAGGGACTCCCAGCCTGAGCACAAAGTCACAGAAGAAATTAATACATGCCAGCAATTTGTGTGCCCATGCACACCGTATATATCAACACATTTTTTTTAAAAAATGGGAAGAAAGGAAACAATCATCGATAGATGCCTTCAGTTGATACGTTACATGTTCAAAGGGAGTTGGAAGTGTGAATTGTTCACAGATTAGTTATACGTGAATTTATGATTTTAATGCAGACGGACAAAGAAACTTACTGTCATCAGCGCATCCGGTCCGTTATTCAAGAAGCCATTACTCTCTACGGTCAGAGCTGCGGAGAAGAATCACTCATAAAATCATGCGAAAAAATGCTGAATGTTATATTTGTATTAAATATCGGATTTCAAAACTCTCACCGCAACCTTGTAGACCAGTGAAGAGAAACAACGCGAACGTGATTGAGTTCATCCTCTCTTGAATTTGGCTATGAGTGGGTCAATGGCGTCCCGAAACTCAGATATGTGCAAAGAGGCTCAAAATGCAGCTTTTATTTGACCGCGACCGCCTAACACCGCCTGCCCCAACCCTACTGGGTTGCGGGGCCGGGGGTGGGGGGGTAACATTTGTATTTGCAGAGTAGGGAACGGTCACATTTCAGTTCTTCACAGGTGTGAATGGTGGAAACGGATATACTTAAGAGTTGTTATCGTTTTATAAAATCACTGCACTGCAGTGTGACCGAAAAGTCTCGGCTCATAATTATGACAAATAAAGCATATATCGTATTTAAGATACTTCGGAGTATAAGGCGCACCTTCAATGACTGGCCTATTTTAAAACAGTTTTCATATGTAGGGCCCACCCCATTATAAAGTGCATAGAATAGAAGCTACAGTAGTGGCTGCGGTTGCGTTATGCATCCACCAGATGGAGCTATGCTAAAGGAATACAATACAATGCAGCTTTTATTTATATTGAGCTTTCACCAGTCGCTGTAACGGAGTGCTTTACAGAATATTTAAAATACTACATCCAAGAAATCAGAATATTGATCCATATCGAAGGCGCATCGGATTATGAAGCGCACTGTCGGCTTTTGAGAAAATTCAATGCTTTTAGGTGCGCCGTACAGTGCGGAAAATATGGTACTCAAATTTAAAAATGACACAAAACAATCCTCTTGCTGTTAACTCCCGTTAACATCCAAGAAATTAAACTGTCATCTCTAGAGCATCTATAGAATCATTTTGCCATTTTATTTGACCTTTTATTCACTATTTAGCTCTTTAACATAAATAGGTGAGGTCACAAGCTTCTAAACTTTGCGAAACCCTTTCAACATACAACAATACGTTCAAATTTCAGATTGGTTATTCACCCGAACCTGCACATGTACATAGTGTATATAATCCAAATCAATTCCCCACAATATGTTAAGGTCAACATCTCAACAGCAGCCTGGTATGCGCCGCAAAATGGTCGGACGCGCAGTTTTAAGATATCACGTTGGTAAATTTGCAAAGGAATTACCTGGCAGAATAGCACGTTTGTCTAATATGTTCTCACATATTTCCAGTTAGATGATGATGAAAGACCAGGGTCATCCTTAGGGCCACCAGATGGGGTTTTTTTCTTGTTTTTTTTTCCTGGTGGAGCCTATCCAGCTGACTTCAGGCAGGAGGCCTGGCAAATGGCTGCATTTCTAAAATGATCCATATATGTGTACGTGTACCGTGAGTCGCCTTTTTACATTTATGTTTGGATTTAATAATATCTTTTCATCGCACACCACTGAAAAAGAAAACAATTACAAAGTCGTCAGTTTCCCGCTTGTATCCCAGCATAGATTTACTTTCACCACAAAATCACTGAGCCATTAACCCTTCTGGTGTTCCATTCTTTAATGTCTAACCAACTGTGACGATGAGACTTGATAACTTGATATTGTTCTTCTTCCTTATTATGTTCAGGAAAAGGAACCAATGAATCCAATAAACTATTTCAGGACGGAACTAATGATTCTCACAAATGCTGAACAATGTCCAAAGGTGCTCTTTTCCCAGATCTGCCGAGTGAACTTTGAGCTACCGCGTCACTTGGCGCTGATTTTCTTTTTTCACTTTTTGACAGTTAAAGCCGTCAGACTTTGCTTCTGTTTCCCAAGAAGGGCATATGAGATGCCTCGCTTAACAAAACCACTGGCGAAATGATATAGCTTGCGCCATTCCTCAAGGTTGACCAACAACCTTTCGACCAGTACCGCGCATTTCTGCTTTTCGAGGGCCCTTCAACGGGAACTTAAGTGACTTCATGCAACTCTTTGGGATGTTGCAAACAACAATGGGGACAATGTTACAGCTTACTTATTTGAGTTATTTCGAGACATCTTGCTTCTAGCGCGGACGCCAGTTATGGAGGGTCGCGAGAAAAATTTGCTATTTTGGGAAACTTTATTAAGTGACATTCATAGATCGACTACACAGATGGTGCCAAGATTTCGAATTTTTATCTTGTCGAATTTTGATCACCCGAGATTTGAATATTGCATTTTAAAACAATTGCCCTATGTTATTATTCTGAAAAAATGATGTGCTAGAGAGAAAAAAAAGCAAAGGCAGATCAGAACCTACGCAAAAAAAATATCTACAAGTTTATTTGCATTTCTGATTAAAAGAAAAAAATGGTGTAAATTTGCAGCTGTGCAGATATGCAAATATGGCTTAGATTTAAAATAGATGTATCTTTTCATATATGTTTGTTTTCTATATGGTGTATCACAAAGGGGGGAAAAACCCACACCAGACAATAATAAACACTGCTACACTGTAGTTTTCCTGTTACACAATTCACCAGGTACTTAATTTATTTTCCCCTAAAGAATAAAATTATGGTAATTCTAAATGACAAGTAATGTGCCAATATTTTCCCTTTTTTACAGAAATAAAAACATTTCATTTTCCTCCTAACCTGATAGCACGATAAGCTGTCCACTGTAGTAACCGCTGCCCCTCAAAGGGTTAAATACTTTCCAAATTGAAAAAAACCCAAACACACTTTGTGTTTTGACATGTTCTTGTGTCATTTCCAGCTCGAACCTCGCCACGAAACAAAACGTGTACGCATCTCAACTTTAAATCTGTGCAATTCATCAATACATTGCGATCCTTGTATCCAGGTCCCACCACTCATGTTCTCGTTTGTATGACCTTGCAGCTCGAAAGTAAGACACGCGCAGGCATTAAGAATTCCATCGAGTTCCATTTGCGCACAGTTAGAGTGGCAGCTTCACCACAACTGCAATCTTGATTCGTCGTCAGATTATTTCTCCTTTATGGTGCATTTGTTTTGACAAGCAGCATTCAATTGCTGTCCGCACGTCACTTTTTATGGCGATTCGCCTATCAAGTTTGTTTTATGTTGCCCGGATGAGGTCATGTGATGAGAAGTGCAACAAAGACATAACGAAACCCTTTTCTGTTCATGTTGGGCTGTTCGTAAATATACTCCGGTGTCTGCAGCACCACTGATTTTGATCACTTACCAGTTTGACAGTCGGTACTTTTGTCACCGTCTGACTGGCACCGGTGATGAGAACGCTCTAATGGAATGAAAGTAATTACGCACTCATCCGCCCTTGTCTTTTCTTTGTTGCACGCCACTGTCGAGTTGCAAAGTAACTTTAAAATAGAAAAGTATTTGCTTTGGCAAGAAGGGCAGAGCCGCAATTCAAGTCGAGAACATCGAAAATGTTGGGCACAAGTAAGAGCTTGACCCAAACAAAAATTGAATAGGTGACGCAAACTTTTTGAGGGGGAGTCCAAATTAGGGCTGAACAAGTCATCAAATAAAAAATGACATTGCAATAGAATGCAATTTTCAATTTTGAGGTGAAAAAAAAATCTGCTTTGTTTTAGTTGGTCGGTGCTCTATTTCTCATATATGTGTTGATTTTATTTTGTTATATGGTGTCCAGATCGGGGCGCACACGGCACAATAGTGCTTAATGGTGTCCCGCGGAAAAAAACCGCTGTCCCCGAGAGGGTTAATATCAAAATTTTCATAATCAGTCAGCCCTCGTTCAAATGACAACACGCTCCCACACAATAAGAGAGTATAAGCATGCCATTAATATAATCTTAATGAGTTAGAGAATAGTTATAATTTAACTTTCGGGGTGATCTCAACCCGTTTTATCAAGTGGCGTTTGGATGACAACAACAAGGAAACGGGGAAAACAGGTCTGTTTCCTGCCAATGGCCTCGCAGAACAGTTCACAGGGGCGAGGCCTTCGCATGCCACCAAATAAAAACAGATGGCCCGCATCACTGCCATGACGACATTCACACGCTTCTGACAGGTAAACGTGTTGCCTCTTGCATTGACTGTCATCGTCTGCTGTACTTGTCTTTTGGGAATTGACAAACTGATCTTGGCAGTTCAGTATTTTTTATTTTTTTTGGATTTTCTTCCAGAAATGATTTTTCCTGTCTTCTTCATACTGGGCATCTGCTTGGTGCCTGCACACTTGAAATCAACCGGTAGATGGAATATTTTCTACATTTACAGAGTGTGTCAAATTCGGGATGTTTCTGACTTTTTTTTCCCCCCCCTCTTCGTAGAATACCTGGGTAGTCCTTTACTTCAACAATGCTTTGAGGAAGCCAAGAAGATTGTTGATGATGCCTACACATACTCTCGAGCAGAGTAAGTCCTCCTTTTTTTATTATTATTTTTTTCTGCTCCCCTCCGAACTGGAACTTGTAGGAGGGAGCACATAACTCCACTTGTGGCCTCCCTTCACATGCTCCCTGTGCATCTTGGAGTTCATTTTAAGATGATTTGGCTTACATTCAAACAGGTAGTCCGAATTCAACTTTATACGACATACTAAATGCTTGGTATTCACCCGTGACTGCTTTTTAAAGCGCTCTATAAATAAACTTGAGTTGCGAAACAACAGCAATTCAACCCTTTGTAGAAACTTTCCTCTTCAAATAAATATACAGTCGATTAAAGTCAGTTCTGTAAGTTTTATAATCATCTAAATGAAAATGTCTTCATGTCATCGTCTCAGCTAACGTGTTCTTGTGTTTCTAACGTGTGGCTGAATATGTTCAAATGGGTTAACTAAATGAACAGCATCTGTTACGAACTAACTATTGACTGAGTTTTTTTGGGGGGCAGGGGTGGAGTGGGTGGGGGGGGTCAAAATGTGAACCAAATAAACATGAGCTAAACGCTTTGTTCAACCTTCTTTTTGTGCTAAGCTAGCTCATTCAGATTAGTTGTCATATTTCAAGGACCGGTAGTCATATTACTTAACGAGTCATCATCCTGGCGCGTGACCTAACTCAACGCAGTCCAGTTCACATTGTTCAATAGATTTTTGAACTTGTCTTGTGTAAAAAGACAAGTAAACCACGAAATAACACCTGGCAAGATTTGTGTGTTCCGCCAACCTACCATGCCTGTTTTTGAAATGTGGGAGGAAAACGGAGTGACCGGGGAAAACCCACACCAAGTAACATTAAAATAAAACTACCGT
>CAAKHF010015723.1:93866-121374 GCA_901007745.1 Hippocampus kuda
TTGAGATTTAGAGTCCTTCAATGCGCACTTATTTCCGTGTGGACTTCTGGCGTCATCAACAATCGACCCGTCCGACCTACAATAAAGGCAGTCGTCAATAATAATAATAATAATAATAATAATAATAATAATAATAATAATAATAATAATAATAATAATAATAATAATAATAATAATAATAATAATATTATTATTAACAGAGCCTTTCACACACAATGACACCATCTCACTGTTTTAATTAATAGATTTTATATTTGTTACTCTCTTTATGTACATTATTTAAGGCAAGTGCCCGGATGTGTTCCCGCCTCCCCCGGCGAAAAGATGCCGACACGCGAGGCATTGTGGGATATGTTTTGTAGTTAAGGACTCGAAGCTCTTCACCGTGTCCCTACGAGGCGAGCGAGCTAGCACGCGAGTACGAACTCGCGTACTTGTTTTTACATGGCTATTTAGCGAGTTGCCAAATTGGACGCAACCTTTAACCGTGAGTGCGCGTATATACTCGTGTACGCGCGAGAGTGTCAGCTCACTCGCGTGTGTTGCTCTATTAAATGTTGTTTGCTCAGGACCTAAGTTGTACACTAGTTGTCGTGATGCATCCCATCAGCGTGTCGATTCCGTCATTTCGTTTAGAAAACAACCACATCGAGAGGGGCTACACGGTGAGCTTATTTTTTTGTGTGATAATTGTGATTATGTGTTCTCTTCGAAACGAAATGTATCCATTTTTCTTGATAGTTTTTTTTCTATACCGCACATTGTCAGTGCTTTGTGTTCTGTTTCATTGACGTTACAACAACGACCATCCGAACTGTGTGACATTCCAAAGGTTCAAGCGGAAGGACGCTAGTAAGTTAATGGTAGAAACGTTCTAATGTCGCTTACGAACAGGGTCAACTACGTTTCCCAGAATGCCGTATAACATTCATTAAGCGCTCTGTAATTAACTCCAAAATGGAGGGACATTCCCTCATGTTCACTGGTACTTTTGATATATTTAATCACGGCTGACAACCTTGATCAGATGTTTTCTATTCCAATTCATCATTTGTCATGAATTTGTGTGTGTGTGTGTGTGTGTTTTAAGTCAGGCAGCCATATTGCTGCCTAAAAATGGTAGACCCCAACCCCAGTTTTCACTAAGTCTGTGAGACCAAATCCTTTCGACGACATTTTTTCAAGGTTTTGTGACGATTAGTATTGTGCGTATGTTGCATATAGAGTAACTTTTCCTTTTCATGGGCAGCAGAGAAGAGTGGGACGAATGGGAGGAAGTTTAACCGTCATCGCCACATGTTTCCTCCTGATAATCACTGACACATCAGCCGTCATTCTAGTTTGAGGAGAAGTGGGTCAGGATGCAAACATTCCTTTTTTTTCATGGTCGTTCCTCTCTTTCAGGTGTTTAGAATTGACGTGCTGACAAGCGGAAGGCAACATGCTGTTGAGAAACGCTACAGTGAATTCCACACCTTGCATAAAATGGTGAGCCGATTCAGCATCACAGGCTTCTGATGTGGTATGATGTCATCAAGCAAACTGGGAAACGTTTACTCAACAGATATGACAATTTGGGCAGAATGTACAGGCTTTCATATTTCTGTTCATTTGTGTGGATTATAGCTAATTACAACTAAAAGGCTAATTATGGGGGTCATGGAGAATGACGTAAGTTGTTGATATGTGACAATGGGGTCGTACCATTTTGGATGGCAGAGCGTACACAGGAACTCTCACCCGCAAAAAAATCTGCTCATCACTTTGTTTGCACTCTCAGCCATAAGTACTTCCTCTTCCCACTTTTGATTTTAAACAGGGCCTCTCAATCGAACATTTGCATCATCTTTCCCCCCTGGCCTAGTTCCATTCCGAAAATAGCTGGCAAGAAGGTTGCAGTAATATTACGACAGTTTATTTATAGGCCTCATTACAGATAGAATGAGTCAATCAGCAGAGGAAGATGCAAAAAAAAAAAAAGGGTGGGAGCTTAATTAGATATGCATTTTGTATTTTTTAATCAAAGACAATGAAATAAATTCAACGTCCTTTTATAGTTAGTAAAACATGTAAAAAGTCTAAAATGGAGGTAACGAATGAGAATATTTTATGCAGTTGATTGAAATGTTTTTTTCTTTCCAGCTAAAGAAAAGCATAAAACCGCCTGAGATCCCCTCCAAGCATGTGAGGAACTGGGTTCCCAAAGTGCTGGAGCAGAGGAGACAAGGGCTAGAGCTCTACCTGCAGGTACTTGCCACTATTACACCTCCTTATCCGCCATTTTTCTTTTTTTTTTTTGCTACAGGATTTAAGTTCTCAACATGAGACCAAAATGAACTGTCATGATGGCGCCTAACTTTACAACTAGCATATAGAGAACAATTCAAGACACAGTATTTTCTTCATGCTGCTTATTGGCACTCCCAGTTGACGTTTCAACATATCACAAAGAGAATCACATGTATTTGTACATTCTACTCACTTACCGTCCGTTACTTACTGTGTGCTTTTTTTTTTCTGTACAATATTCTACAGTGATGGTTTTGTTTGTTCATTTAAAAAATATATATTGATGAATAATGTTTGAATAACTTTTATGGTGTATAAAATACCGCCAGGGCTTGGTGGATTGTTTTCATCTGAAGTTGCCATGCAGTGTAACAATGCAGTGTTTTTTTTTTCTCTGTCTTGCAAGACTATAATTATGGAGA
This sequence comes from Hippocampus kuda, assembly GCA_901007745.1. Taxonomy (NCBI): domain Eukaryota; kingdom Metazoa; phylum Chordata; class Actinopteri; order Syngnathiformes; family Syngnathidae; genus Hippocampus; species Hippocampus kuda. The sequence goes on from CAAKHF010015723.1 coordinate 96,578, forward strand.
ATGAGGTTCTTCCAAAGATATTCTTGGACTTCCTCAATATCCGCCATTTCCCGTCCCTGCCAAAGACGGACAGCTGTGGGTACGTAGAGACTGAATTCAAACAACAAAATAAATGCTTGTTTTTGTGGCTATCGGCGCATAGTTAATTTTCTGTCCACTAGGGCTTTGTGTCTTACCCTCCATTTTGCCTTCTTTTAGGTCTTTGGATACAGACTCAGTGGAATCGAGGTGCGTCAGTTCTGTTGTCTTGTTCAAAAGAAATGAATAGTTAGTCACTCAAATTAATTAAAAATATGTAATTGCTGGTTCGTTTGTGTGACTTCCAGTAAACTTTCACATCAGCCTATCATGGTGTTTCTGAACGATCCCTACCTGCTGCCGGATGCACACGGTGAGTTCAGTTTCCCCCATATAACTTGTATTGAATTAAAATCCCTGTTTTTAAGTGCTCCTCCTCCTCCCTTTTGCTTTATGGCTTTTAGATGCATTTTCAAACATCGTGATTGAAGGCGTCGTCCATGGAGTTTTCTATGCTGATCTCCAGCCTAGGTAGAGCCAAAAAAGGGGATGGGTGGGGGTCTCCCTGGAAGCAAGTCTGAGAGAAGCTAAACCTCATTTACTTTGTCTTAAAGATAAAATGGAGTCATTAATCTTTTCTTTCTGAAACTTTAATCTCATCGTAAATGCGAGGCATTTGAAGCAGATAAATGAAGTTAATCAAGAAGTTTTAAGTGACTTAAGCAGCAAACTAGGCATCTGCAGTCTTTTATTTAATCATGTCTTATACTGTGAAATTTGTATTCATAATCAAGTGTAGAAGTTTGAGAAAAAGAGGGCAATTACAGGAGGGGGCATTTATTTGACTAACATAAAATAATGAGGGATGCAAGCTGCTCTGAGGAGCCACATGAGAAATGAGGCGTTGAAGGCCTCCCGGGGAAAAAAAAATATGCAGAGTGGGGAGGTGCCACTCCCTTGAAAAGACCAGCGCCTGGGTCACAGAGGACTCAAAAGGGACATTGAGTTCATTTTCAATCCTGAAAATTGACCTTACTTTGCTTTGATTTTGTACTTGCACCTGTGAGATTTATTTTTGACAAGGAAAAAAATGCTTATTGTAACACTTAAACCTTAGTAACCAGTATGTGACACTAGTACCAGTAATGTCCCAGATGGGATACAAATAATGAAGGCGGGTGTTAGTATCAAATTTTGTGCAATATGAAATCAAACACTTTGTCGCACGTGCGTGTCTCAGTGAATTGTAACACCACCATCCACTTCAAAAAGTGAACTACTTTTTCTGAAGGCCAATTCCTCCCTAATTTCTATACAACAAATCTTTTTGGGATTGTTTCACATGTCATTTCTTGAGATGGTCAAATTGTTTTCCTTGTGCTATCTTTCACATACAATGAATTTCACTTTTTTGAATTGAACTTGAGATGAAATATTCCAATTTGAGCTGCTCCTTTATGTCGTTATATGTACAATGAACCGATGTCCTGGAAATAAGTCAATGTTATGAACTTGTCGACGCAGCAGTTTTTATAAGACCTCATCTTCAACATGTACTGAATAACCATTGAACTAACTCCTCCTGGTAGAAGTGCACTCTCCCATACGTATTATTGTATTGTTTGTGCTCTGATGTGTGAAGAGTCCCATTGTGCGGTAGGATGGATGAAACTGAGTAATTTATGATTAAAACCACACTGTTACTGACAGGCTTTTTTTTTATTATTATTCTTATAAAAGTGACTAAAAAGGCTTGACAAAGTATTACTCACAGTATGGAGGTTTGCATTTGTATACCATCAATACCGTATTTCCTCAAATAGCGACCTCTACTCTCATAAGTGCCACGCTTCCATTTCATCAGTCCAACTATTTTCTGTCGTGCTCCATTGAGTCGCGCAGGTTATCCTTCATGGAACCTAACATGTAGATTTTTGTAATATGGGTGGAAGCTAAGGTGCCTGCAGAAAACCTTTGTGTGATTAGAACCCAGATCTCCCGAGTGTGAAGCACACTTGCTAACCACTAGGCAACGGTGCTGCCTCGTTCTGACCCATTTACACAAATACAATTTGTTTCATCATATTAGTTACATTTACCAATATAAATCCAAAATCATATTGTGTTATCTGTTTGAAGGAAATATGGTAATCAACCTTTTAAAATTTAGCTGATCTTGAATCACAACAAAGTAATCGTCGTTGAGCAACAACAGAAATGAATGAGCATTCGCATCCAACTCACTTCAAAAATACATCCGGTCCCATTTCAGCCAAAGTAAACAGCATCATCTTTTAGTGTTAGATTACACGTTTGGCAAAAATACTGACTTTTCCTCGTTTGGAAGTCATCTGAAATGACAAATGCTTGTACAAAAGTGTCCATTGTCAATTTTGCTGTGGGTGTGTGTTTCCCATAGTAACAGTCCAGTAGTACCAACAAATCCAGAAGTAACATCTTTTAGAGTTCTCCATGACCGGCTTCATCTTTAAGCCGCTCGTCGTGGTTTCCTTCGGCCTCGGGTTCCTTCATGTTGGCGAACGCCACTTCTTGCGTCAGCTGCTCAAGCGGAGGCAGACCCACCGCCAGGTTTCGCACTGCGATGGCGGTCATCAAGAATCTAAAAGAAAAGGAAACGTGAATGGAGAATGGTTAAAGACTCAGGGTGCACACATTCTGACAATTAGGCTGAATTTGAGCATTAAAAAAACCCTCAAAGGCCTGATCTTCAGATGTCTTTTAAAAGATATCCTGGGTTTTTTTTTTCTTCTTCTACTCTGCAGTAGTAGTCTTTTTTTTTTTTGTATTTACCAGCAGTCTGGATGGTCCAGTGGTAAGTTTCTGCCTCCTACTGGTAAGTTCTTGTATTACAACAGACATCTCATTTGTGTGTACCCCGCTTGACTCACCCCCGTCGTATGGCGTAGTACTTTCTGACCGTAAAGCGCTCAAGTCGTTCCAGCACGCCGGCCTCTCTGCGTTTCTTCACTTCCTTAATTCGCCGCTGCCTCTTAAGGAAGAGCCTCACGACGGGGTCGGTTGCGTTGACTTCAGAGCCGTCGTCGTCGTCAGTCGACATGAGAGGCTGCAGCTCGGGCGGAAGAGGTTCCGTTTCTGTTCAGGTTAGACGCAAATTCAAATCTGTGTGCATGTTTTCCTTTCACTTTGTGTTGCTTATCCTTTAGGTATACTCCAAAAACATGCAATACGTAATGGGGTTGACTAAAGACGCAAAATTATCAGGAGGTGGCAATGTCAGTAATGTTATTCATGTTTGTTATCCATCCATCCATTTTCAACACTACTTATCCTGAACAGGGTCGCGGAGGATGGTGGAGCCTATCCCAGCTGACTTCAGAGCGGAAGGCGGATTATAGACTCTGAACTATTTACGAGTCAGTCGCAGGCACATAGACATCCAACCTTCCACACAGTCACTGAGTGGGGACCGATCTCACGCTGCCCGCATACAAGTCAGACAAGTGTACCACTACGCCGGTCGGCGACATGGTTATGTTCAATAAAATAGATTTTGAGGGGTTACAATTTGTGTTAACAGAAAAGTAATCATAATAATTGAAAACGGCTGGATGGATGTTCGGCACAGTCGCTTTGACTTCCACCTGTCCCGTTGCGAATGCGCTCCTGGAGGTCCAGCAGTTTGGTGAAGTTCTGCTGCAACGCCGCCTCCGTTGTGTTGACGTAGATGTACATGTAGCAAGATGGCTCCTCCGACACTGTGTACACTCTGTGGTAAGCCCCCGCAGGAACCTGCACCATACAACATTCGATTGTGTTCAACAGCCAAATGTACAGTCAAGAAATTTTATGGGTTCATTTTTTTTTTTGTTGTTTGTTCAGTTTTTAACCTGTATGTTCTCTCCAGCCTGCAGAGAATAGTTCTTCTTCTCCTCCACGATCTCCACATTGAGGCTACCCTGCAACAAGTGGATGCTGGTGTTGCCCAGATCTTCACTTACAAAGTTCTCCAAGTGGAGACCTGCAAGGTAATCGGCATGGAGTAAGTGCACATACATACATACGCACACGCGTGTAGCAACAGGTCAGTCACGAGACGGGGAGATGGTGTAACCTGGGAAGTCGGCGATGAAGACGATCTCGGTCTGGTTGTCCAAAGTGCTCTCGATCTCCTGGAACTTGGTTCTCCACGGCGAGAGGTCCACCAGCAGGGGCATCAGCCACCCGTTGGGTCGGAACGGCGACCAGTCGGCCCTGACGATGTCCACGCGTGGGTCGAAGATCCTTGGAGGAGGTCAGAGTGACGATTCAGTACGAGCGCAAACACGAGATCATCATGGCTGCAGGAAATGATCCAATTTCAAAAGTATTGTTTCTTAATTCCAAATGAAGCTTGAGGTGTGGTGCGTTACCTTTGCTGGAAGCGTTCATTGATGGACACCCAGATGTCAAAGTAGATCTGAGGCTCCGAAATGTTGTAGCGAGGCAGGAGGTCACTGAGGCACGTGGCGTACTGCTTCAGCATGTCGCCGTGGTCCTTCCAGCGCCGGCTTTGTGTGAACACCTGACACGCAGAGTGGAAATATTTTAAAACAGAGACCTAGTAAGGTTTGGAAAATAGTTGATCATTTAATATATTTCCTTTTTGTTTTGGAATTCACCATATTATGCAGTTGTTCCTATTATGTCTAATAAGTGTCAAGTAATATGGTAATGTTGACACTAACTCACCCCCGGGTTGAGGTATCCCACCTCTCCCGTTTTGCCGTCCTTGTATGTGATCTTGACATGCTGGTGGCTACGGGAGTGAACCATCATGTCCCACGAGTATCCGTACAAGCCGTTGGTCCAGTTGTTGTAACCCTGACGGACAAAAAGCAAACCATGAGGACATCGGAGACACGGAACGATGATCCATTTTATCAGCCGGCCTGTGACCTCGCTGACCGCCATTGCTCAACCGTGAGTAACGATCAGGTTTTGTTGACAGTAAACTGAAGCTCCCGAAATCTGACGCAACAACGGACTAACTATGCTGCTAATGCATAAAATGTGCTTGTACCTGTGTGATGAAGTGGGAGTAAGGTAGGAAAAACTGCTCCAGTATGTAGGCCAAAGTAAAAAGGGCCGCCAACTTGTGTTTGAATCGTAGTTTACGAGATTTTGAGGCGGTCGGCGTCGGCTGGCTTCCCCTGCCAGGGGCCTTGTTGTAAACGCAGGAGGAGCTGGGCTGGGGGCCCGCCGAAGTGAGCGGGAGGACGCCCCCGAGGCATGCTGGGAAGTGGCCGAAGAACCTCCTCGGCCAGTCGGCGTAGCAGAAGAGCGGACTTGTCGCCAGCATTGCGTACGGGAACATGCCTGTGGAAGGTGAGCGTGAAGGTAACGTCACACAAAGTCAAGCATTGCGGGAAGCAAACTCATCTTATGGCAATACCTTGAAAAACAAACTGCTTACAGATGATTTCATATCCAAGAAAAGCACCAGAAGTGCACATGCAGCTCAATGCACATGCACAAGATGCTCCGTAGCTCCCGCTAACAACCCAGGCTAACATTAGCGCCTCTCTGACATATAACCAAATGAAACTATAATCGATTGATTTGTGGTCACGATAGTTGTGGACAGACGAGCTCACCGATGCTGAAGAGCTGAGAGTTCATGCAGTGGAAGTAGGTGACGAAGACCATCACGTAAGGCCGCGTGGCGTCGAAAAACAGCAGGAAGCCGGCGCTCAAGTCCAGCATGAGGCCGCCCCCGTGGACCACCAGCAAACTCACCAACTCCACGGGAAGAATCACCCTGCAATAGGATCGGTGCGATGAGTTGCAGTGAGCTGGGACTTCAGCGGCACGTTGTAAACACTACCTACTTGAAGGGATCAAACAGCCAGTGGTGCGCCAGGTACGACATGGAGTATCCCTCCACCCAATCGGCATCCAGCTTTTTCACGCCAGCGATGAAGTAGACTATGAATATCTATGAAGAGACAACGCCATTAGATCATTTGAAACATGTATGAAGATGAATGGCCACAGTGCTCAAACCTGCGTCCTCAGCAGGGTGTAGTTCCATAGCGGCACATGTGCGTTTCTGATGGAAGGTCTCCTCAAGCCGTCGAGTGACCTAACAAGACGCAACATAAACGTAAAAATCCTCCCAGTTTGTGTAACGCGACCACTCACCAGTATCTGTTGCCATCCATCAGTGTGAGTTGGAAACCAATCAGGCCGTAGAGGTAGGAGTGGTTATTCCATGCCGTTTTGTCCAGGAAAAAGATATACCAGTACGTCGAGATGAACATTAGACAGGACAAACGGTACAAACAGCCCAGCATGATGCCCAACGCACCTTGAGTGAGAGAGAGACAGGTTAATTTAACCATTAAAAAACTGCGATGTCTAGTAACAGTGCCACCCCCACAGAGATTGTACCCTAAAGCGAGAAAGGGGCGCACTGGCGAGGGATGAAGGGAGGGAATTAAATGTACAACGCACCGAGGAACATCACCAGATAGACCAGATACATCCAGTCCATGGGAAGAGGCTTCAGGAAATTGAAAAGTGGAAAGCGACACACGGGAGCACCATCCAGGTACTTGTAGTCCACGTGACTGAGGCCACGCTCCTGTGTGATATCCACGGCCATCAGCAGACCTGCACGCACGCACACGAGCGAGTGCGATCGTGAAGTTGTTCACCTCGATTCGGTAGGTGATTTTTTTTTTTTCCCCATAGTTTTCAAAATTGATAGTCACCAAACAAACAGCGGAAAATGCCCAGGGATGCAGGGTCCGTTGGCCGGTTCAGAAGCGCTACCAGGCTGGACCAGGAGGTCAAGTCTTCCTTCTTGAAGCCGAAGAGCTGCTCCATCTTACTTTGGGATGCAACTCGGTCTTTTTTCTTAAGAGCTGCAGCGGTTTTTGCAGTTTTTTGCTCTCCATCGCTGCCCACTACAGCACCTATGTTATTACAGTCGCGTCAAAACAACCTCCTTGGAAGACCTCCACACGCATTATACAGGTCTTACGTGAGTTTGTATTTGGATTAAAGTCGTATAATCACCCAGCTTTCGGGTACCAACTTTTAGGTTTAAATACAAGTCGATTTGTTATTCTCCTTGTTTATTACATTGATTGAAACTACAACACATAGCCAAGCTAACAATTTCACCTGCACTCGCGTCTCTGGCTTCCATGGTTCAAAATGTTGAATAAAAGTAGCAGTGAGGTCGGGACAGGGGCTCAGGAAAAAAAAATCTCGGTCTCCTGTCCTGGCCTCCGTTGGAGGTGTCCTGCCCAGTAGAGTCAACAAGACAAACCAACGTACGTGTCACAGTCCCACGCAGGCTCAAAAAGCCTGCTGACCAGGGGGCGGTAACAGAAAATATTGTCGGAGAGAACCTCGTCATCTATTGGCTGGTTTTTCTGCAAACCGCGCCCAAAAATGTAGTTTGAAAACGTCATATCCTGGTAGCGTAAATTAGTTTTTAGACGATTGCTAGCAAAAAAAAAACAATATACAGGACAGGATTTTCATTCAAATAAGGTTGGTTTTACCTATTTATTAGTTTTATTTACAATTTCCTTCCAGGTCTTTCGATGTAAAACAAACATGCCTTGTAAAACACCATGATGCCAAATATTGATCGTCTGGGCACTTTGAACTCTAGCAGAGAACACAAGTTCATTCAAGAAATTCAACACTGTATGATCGTGCCGAATTTGTCTCTAATTTTAAGTACAGATACGAGATCTTGGGCCGTTTTGTAATTGGACCTGCTGAAACACTTAAGCGGTGGATGTAATGTACTTGTTCTAAACATCTCATTTTTTGCTACAAATGTGTTTCCCTGAGATGACACTTGGGGCGCTATTGAGCGTGGCAGCCTCGCGTGACGCTTCTAATGCACGCGTATGCAACGAAAGAAGAGAGAACGCGAACACAGCAATAGAATCTCGGTGTCGTTAGACTTTTGCATACGTCTCAGTTTACAATTATAATTTTTTTGTGGGGGGGGCAACATGTAAATGGTTTGTCGGCTTTTGTGAATGCGTTGCTTGTGACGGCCGACGCTGTCGTCGTTGGAGACTTTGTTTTGTACGGTAATTCGTAGAGCAAGCCCATCCTCAGCTGTCTGGGTGAGGTGGTAAACAGACGTGGTTTTTGTTTTAAAGCCCACGTCAAACCTCCCCGACCGGGTCCGTGTTCGTCAAAAGGTAAAGTCACATGTTCGTGCTGAATGTGGTAAATCAAACATCATATACATCATATACATCATGTACAGTTACTTGTAAGAGAGCAGCCTTTTCGCCGACTGCAGCATGGATAAGTGGTGTTCAGTCCTTGTAGGTTATGCGCGTAGAACCTGCGTACTGTTGTCATAGTAATGTACTTGATTTGATACAGAGAAAATGTTGTTGGTGTCTGTTTTGAAGGAAGTGATTGGAAATACCGCCTTGTTGATTCAACAATTAGCTAATCAACTTATTAAATAACTGTATTGGACTAAAATCAAGATCTTGTGTTAAATGAGTAAAATATAAGATGGAAGTGTTGTACTAAAAATCGCAAATGTTCATTTTGTGATGTGGACTTAACTGTTTGTTTGTCCGTCCTGGTTGTGCAGGCAAAAATGGGGAATATCGGAAGCAGATTTCATTCCTCGAAAGGACCAGAGGAAACCGGCGAAAGCAGCCGCAAACACGGGTGCGAATGGAAGAGGAAACGGAACACACAGTGTGACTGCGAGGATGACAAGGAGGATGACGACGCCATTCTAGATACACCGCGCAGGCAAGTCACCAGGATCAAATTCAGTGAATCAGCAAGTTATCCTCACATGCCATGTTGCATTGCATTTTTGTTCTCTTAAATCTTGAACAGGAAGAAACTGAAAAGCACCTCCAATTACATTTATCAAACATTGTTCCTCAATGGAGAAAATAGCGACATTCGAATCTGTGCACTGGGGAAAGAGTGGAACCTTCACAAACTCTACCTTTGCCAGGTGAAACAGACACACGGCTAATTTTCATGTACCTTTGAAGGATGGATTTACACCGTAGGTCAAAGTGCCAAGTCTGGATTTAACTCTTGCATCAGATTTTTTTTTTTTTCTTATATGCTTTTTTGTGATGGATATCCCAATTGTGTCACTTGAACCATGTGGTGTAAATCCAGCCTACTGTCACCTTTTAACTCTTTCCTTCTTTTGGTACCTGCCAGTCGGGTTATTTCTCCAGCATGTTCAGCGGCTCCTGGAAGGAGTCCAACATGATGGAAATCAACCTCGAGATACCTGACCAGAACATTGACATAGAAGGTGAGAAACTGACCAAAGTGGTACAAATACCAGTCCAGATGCAGTGGTGTAAAACAAACCGCAATGAGATATAGTTCCATATTTACATAAGACATTGCTTGATAGCATAAGACTCATAACTGGCTAAGCTTCTTGAGCTCTCACACTCATTTCTTTATAAATTACATTGTATTGGTTGTGTGTCATTCTGATAAAGATATTCTGTTTTGTGTGTATTTAGCTCTGCAAGTAGTCTTTGGATCCTTGTACCGCGACGACGTGCTCATCAAGCCCAGTGGGGTTGTCAGTATCCTTGCAGCTGCTTGTATGCTCCAGCTGGTCAGTCAACGGAATTCCTGCTTGGCTAAACTAGTGCTACTGTGGTATGAAGTGACCGTGAGATGAAGCTAGTCTTTATTTATTTATTTTTTTTGTTTGTTTTTGTGATGGTAGGATGGTTTGATCCAGCAGTGCGGTGAGACCATGAAGGAAAATATCAGTGCAAAGACGGTGTGCAGCTTCTACGCATCCTCTTGTATTTACGGTTTGGACTCCGTCATGAAAAAGTCAGTACTTTGCATTCCCCAACTGCTCTAAAAATCTGACCTCAAAATGTTTCGCGTAAAGCACAACACGGCTGACAAACTCCATGTGTGAGCTTTTGTTTAGTTTATGATGACTTGTTAAATAGTGCAAGTTTTTGAATATTGTTGTCAAAAGAGTGTTGTGCTACAGAATTCCCCGAATGCTCTTTCTCGCTCATGGTCAGTGTGTGTGTCTATGTGCAGATGTCTGGAGTGGCTCCTAAACAACCTCATGACGCACCAAAATGTGGACTTGATGAAAGAAATTGGGTATGTGGTCTTAAGTGAAGCAGTTTTTACAGTGGATCCCACGAAAAGCGAAAACCAATGTGTATAATTGACACCCACTGAAATACATTCATTCTTCTGCCACGTGCCATTCTTAACATTGAAAATGTATGTCGGGAAATGAGGAACCCCGATGATAAATGACATACTTTTGTTTGTCCAGAACGGAGATGATGGAGCAGCTAATCCAGTCGTCTGACCTGTTCGTCATGCAGGTGGAGATGGATGTCTACACTGCTCTGAAGAAGGTATAATGTAAGAATGTGTGTGTGCATGTAAAATTTGCTTTTGTGCTTCACTCATTTGATGAACCGCGTTATCGATTGACTTGGTTTACTTTGTCTCTTCATCAGTGGATGTTCCTGCAGCTCAACCCCATGTGGGACGGACCCATAAAGCAGCTTCTTGCCGACGCCGACGCTTGGCTGTGCAAGCGCAGGACCGGTACTGCATAGAATGCAAAACACTATCATTTTTTGCATATTTTTAACACCATTGTTTGTGGTTGGCATTTTCTTGACAGACCTGTGTGAGAGAGAGCCCTTCCTATGCACAGAGGAGGGGGCCACCTTTTGCTCCGTGTTCAAATACGTGCGTCTTCAGTATATCGTCAACGACCTCGCTTCGGCCCGCATCCTGGAGCGGGACAACATTTTACCTCCAGGTAGACATCATTTTATTGATAATTCTAATCTCATTTCATTAGCAATAGCGCAGACAAATCCTGAGATTTTGCACAAAGCTGTCACCCCGCATTGTTTCATTTACGCCCTCTTCCAGATTGGTTGACTGCGGTGTACAAAACGCAGTGGTTTGCCATGTTGCGGACAGAATTTGACAATGATAACGGGTAAGAAGAGTTTGACTGTGATAAGCGTGTACTAAAATATATATATTTATTCATTCATTCATTCATTCATTCATTCATTCATTAATGCTTTATTAGTCCGCAGGAAGCCAACAAAGAGGATTTTGAGTTAAGCAGCATGAGGTGTGGCAGGAAACTGACCAAAGATGGAGATGTGAGTTGAGACAGAATTGCGATGACTTGATGATTTTAATGCATATATTCTCTTTATAATTGCATTTTTCTCCACTTTCCTCTCACATTTTAAGCGTATACGTGTTAGGTCAATTGCAGAGATGCCTAATGTGCCAAAACTGTGATCGGTGTTCCCCAAACTCCCAACACCATATACTTACCCGGTTAGGGTCGATTAAAAGGACAGACGATGGATATTTATTTATTTTTGTTGTTATCCTCAGTACTGCTGGCGATGGACCGGTTTCAATTTTGGTTTTGACCTGCTTGTGACCTACACCAACCGCTTCATCATCTTCAAAAGGAACACGCTAAGTCAGCCGTGTGGAGGCGCCGTGAGCCTGCAGCCACGGCGACATCTGGCATACAGGTGTGCAGGGGCCACCCTCACTTCTTGTTGTGGCTCAAGAGTTTACACAGTAGTTTTTCAAGTTGTGTTTATTTATGAACGAGGATAGGAAGCTGGTTTTGTTTTAAGGTCGTTTTCTCAATAGTAACTGAAATTTATTTGGGGTTACAGTAATTGGAAGCACTTTAAATTGTAACAGTTATGTGCCGACTCCCATTTAACATTAGTATGAATGTGATTGGTTTATTTTTAAACAGACATGTTCCCTGATCTAAAAGGCTGTGCACACAACTTGTGCAACTGCATTATCTCTGTATTTTTACTTCTTGAAAATATTTTTATTTCAATTCATTCTACAGGTAGCGGCACTTTGATGGAGGAAAAAAGTTATATATTACAAAAACCTGCCATTTGCACAGGGGTGTGTAGACGTTTCATATCCAGTGTACTTTGTGCGGGTCGGTTGATACCTTATTATCTCAGATATCCCTATACTCACAATTTCTGCTGCTATTGTCTGTCCAGGTTACGCTTGGCCTCCTTTGACAATCTTGGCAAGCTGGTGTGCAGCCGCTCTACCGGTTACCAGCTTCTCACACTCGAGAAGGACCAGGTCAGTAAGGGTGGTCCATCCTCACAGGAAGTGTGTCCAAAGTGTCTTAACTCACGCCCCACCTCTCAGGAGTACGTGGTGATGAACCTGGACAGCCGCCTGTTGTCCTTCCCGCTTTACGTGTGCTGCAACTTTTTGTACACATCGCCATACGCCGACCACCGGCCGGACCCCTCGGAGCATGAGGGAAGCGCCCGCAGCATCTCCTGATCAGCACGCGGTTGCCTACACCCATTCTTGTGGTAACGTGGGCACTATTTATACACTCCGCCGGCACCTTCCACATCACGAATGAATCACCTATAAGGCAGCGTGGGGGGAATACGTCACTGATGTGTCACTTGGAGGCTGGTGGAATGAGACGACATACCTCAACATGGAAACTTTCCATTCGTGGACACTTAATGTTGATTACAGTGGTCCACAAACCAGTCACCTCACTTCTTTGATGGGACTGTCCTACAGACTTCTGGAAGTCAGAAGACGGGGACTTTCCACTTTACCATCTCGGCATCGTAAAGCCGGAATTTCTGGAATTTTTTTTTTTTGTACACCTGCAGGTAAAATGCTTAAGCAACAGCACCTGTATTAATAAATAAGAGTCACCATCACTATTTGCTTTGGAAGGTTTGGTGTTAGTGGACACCATGTACAACTCTGCAGCTTCTTGTTTTCACCTTGTGACTACATCGAAACTATTTCAACCAAAATCGAAATAGTCGTCACCACTCTCAAGTTACTTATAACAAGAAATCGAATGATAATGTGCTCTAAAATGGGCCAACAGTCTTGCTTCTTTCACCACAACGGTCCACTTGTTTTCTTTCGGTTTCACCTTTGACTCACCAAAAGTTAAACACTTCTATTGCATATTTAGGCACGCACACATCCAAGTCTTTTCCTTTTTTTTTGTGCTGGGTTTCGGGGTGATTACATTATCGCCAATATTTTTCTGCATTTCTTCACCTGCCTATCCGTTAACCGAGATTGCCTCATAATGTCAAGAAAGGCAAGGCACTCGTGCTGCAGTGGCATCCCTTGCTTTTATTCCACATTTATTCATATATTTTTTTACTTTTTTTTTTTTAATGTATACAAGATGTTAATTGCCAATAAAACTGCCCAATGATGTGGGCTGTGGTGCTATCATGTCATCGAAATGTACATCTTTTGTATTTATTGACACTGGTTGACTTTTAAGTTGCTCTGTCCAAACAGTTTTGACAATTAGGAAAAAATGGGAGTTAGAACTAATCTGTCCTGGGGTAAATTTGCTTTTTCTGTACAGGCACTGTTCTTGTAGCATTTTCTTCAGTCATACACCTAATGTATTCTAATAACACGACTTAGCTGACAGACATGGAATGGAGTGGGAACAGGAGGGTGATCAATAAGTTGGAGTGACAGTGGGGTTTTTTTGTTTTGTTTTTAATGAATTGTACAGATCATATTTTACTGAGCCAACTTGTCTATGTTGATGACAATTTTCTGTTTTGCCATCACAAAAAAAAAGTCAAGCGTTAATCTTCGCTGAACTGATTGTTTTAACACAGAAAGTTACTAATTTTGTGGAATCAAACTCCATTGGTTCTGTTTGTATTATGTGGTCTCATAATATTGGTACACGGATGTTTTATGATCTGTGATGGGAGGCGCACTTAATTATACTTTGAAACGATGCTTACTGTTGCCATGGCAACAACACAGTAATTTCTCTTGTGCCAGTGTTATCCCAAAACGAAAAATAATTACCATCGTAATTAAATCGTAATATCTGATATTTTGGCCTGTTTTAATTACTGTTAGGACCCAAAATAAACAAAAAACATACCATCTTTAATCAAATGAAGGACCAGTTGTACGGCGTTGTCTTTACCTCATGTATTATGTAGTTTTTTTTTTTTTTTTTGCCCTGTTCGACAAGAGATGCAGTCAAAAGGTAGTCGTGATCTGGACCATGTTTAATTGTTTTACAGAAACAAACCCCACCACCATCTAAGGTAGGCTGTACTTGTATTAAAAATTACAAACTTAAATATGACAGTTCAACACCTTGTGCATGATTCCAACTGCACACGTCATATACTGCACTGTTTGCATGCCATGTCTCCTGCTTTTTTTCGCTTTCACTTCATAGTCACTGCTTCGAGTGGGCTCAGTTGTTGATATCTGTTGTCTCATTGGGATATAGAGTCCAGGTTCTCCTGGATTCTACGAGTCATGCTGGGGATCAGGTTCATATGGTCGTCAACGCAGCTGCCCACGCATCGCTCCATCAGCGACCGAACGGCGGGCTCCTTGGCACCCGAGTCAAACAGATCCTTCGCTTTGTCATTGCAGTGCATTGTGCATCTGGCCAGCCGGTCCTGATGGTGAGAAAAAAAAACTTTTAATAGCAATTTATTGTGTGCACAGGAAACTGAGCAAGGGAAGAACATGGAAATTATTCACAGGAAGAATCTCGATTCAAACCCAGACCCTCAGAACTGTGAGGCAGACATGCTAATTTTGAGTTCAATTGTGGAAAAAATAATGCTCCATCTATTCCTCACCTGAAACTTCTCCAGCTCGTTGGTGACGAGGCCCTGGGCTTTGGCCAGAGGAGCGTGACACTTGTCGATGCACTGATGCACCTGAGTCATGGAGTCCGTGGATCGATCACAGCAGTCCGCGCTGCACTTGAACATGCGAGCCTGCCAGCAAGAACACACCTCGTTAGTAACTACACACGTGACTAAGTGTGCACGAGCAGAAGCCCTACCTGCATTTTGCGGATGTGATTCCTTTCCAGGCTTTGGACCATTTCCTCCACCACAGCCTGAACGCGTGCTTGGTGAGCCTCCGCCATGTCCTCTCCAATATTTTTTTTCAAGACAACGTTTGTATTAATACGGCGTAGGCGCCTAATACGTGGGAGTATTCCGAAATTGTTTTTACTTTACTATAAGATAAGGCACTAAGGTCACCTCGATTCAAGCATGGTTGAAGATGATCAGGCAGTTTCGTCACTTCCGCATTACTTCCGCTCTGCATTTTGCCAGACACCACCTTTTCCGTCTTTTTTTTTTTTTTGGTCAGGTTATTTTCAAAAATCTAAAAAGCCCCTAATTATTATACAATCATTTTTAGCACGAGAGGGACAATATACAAACATATTTGGTTGTGCTTTCGGTCTGTAACAACTGAAAATAAAATATATAGATTATATCACCATATTAGTACGCGATTCTATCAGACAATTTTAGGTATAAATCTAGCGAAGTAACTTCATGGCGATTAAGGTTAATACAATGACGTTATCGGCTTCGGAATATTCAAAAATCAAACTTGAATTTCTTTTATTTTGAAACTTTGAGAAAACGTAACCGGAACGTCGTTTCATGTTTTTTTTCCCTCAACTGTTCAAACCAGCAGCATTTTACTAGTCTCGCTTCAATCCAAGATCTGTGGACATAGTTTGTAGAAGCCATCCGTTTTGTGTAAGTGGTGAAATTAATAATCTTAGTAATAGTCGGCTTGTTTGTTATGTCGAAAAGTTAGAGTAACGCTAAAAGACAACCGAAGACTTGTTGTCGAGTTTTTTTTTAATTTGGCAGTCCTCGTAGAGAATATTTCTCCCTTTGCTTGACACTGTATGAAACGTGAAATGAACACACCCTCCACCCAGCTTGTTTTGATATGAACGAGGACATGTTAGACTTCGAGCCATGACTGATAAAACACAAGTCAGTGACTGGCATGCTTGATGTTGGTTCAGATGATCTTCAAACGCACCATGAGTGTTGGGACCCGCAGCCTGAGAGCCTTCCTTCTCTTGACAATATGCCACAGCGCCAGAAGATATTTGGCCTCCGCTCCGGAGCTGCACCAGCCACCCACAAACATTGGTAAGATTTTATGGAAAGTTTCTAATCTTGAGAAGTCGTTCTGGTGAGCTTCTTTTATTTAACATGGGAAAGCATTTACTTCGTGACACAATGTGGTTGTCTATCACCACGGGTTTATTAGTAGGAAATTGAAATTAATTTGTGTGTGTCTTGTGAATAATACTCCATATTGCATGGACGGCCGTATACCGTTGATTGACGGTGTTGACATTTCTCCCGTCCAGCTGTGGTGGGCGCTGGAATCGGTGGCACGGCCGCGGCGCTCTACCTGAGGCAGGAGTTCGGACCCACGGTCAAAATAGACGTATTCGAACCCGGAGATGTCGGCGGGCGACTGGCAACGGCCCGAATGGCAAATCAGGAATATGAGACGGGGGGTGTCGTTATCCATCCCCTCAACCTCCACATGAAGCACTTTGTTGACAAATTAGGTAACGGTGTCGGCACACCAGGAGCATTTCCTTGAGAGGTTTCGCTGGGGAATTTTGCAAATATTCAATTGGGTGTTTTCCAAATTCCTAAATCGCGGCTACTGGAGAAGTTTTGATGTAAAAATATTGACTTTTCTCTTCACCAATCTACTGTCAGGCATTTCCACGCGTCAGGATGTCCCGTCGAAAAAGGCAGTCTTCAATGGCAGCGAGCTCACTTTTGAGGAGAGCGACTGGTTCATCGTCAACTTCCTGCGAATGCTGTGGCGCTACGGCCTCAACTATCTGTTCATGCAGATGTGGGTGGAGAGTGTTATGGATAAATTTATGAGGTGAGGGCAAGGGGAGACGGTGAATCCAATAAATTTTCTCACAGCAAGTTGAAAAGAGTTTCCTGCGTTGACAGGATCTACCAGTACCAGCAGTACGGTTACTCCTTCACCAGCGTGGAGAGGCTCCTGCACGCCATGGGCGGCGATGATTTCCTCAGTCTGATGAATCACTCGCTGGAGGAAACCATGCGAGCCGAAGGATTCACGCAGGTTTTCCTCAACGATGTCGTGTCTCCCTTCACGCGCCAGACCTACGGCCAAAGTGTCCGTATCAACGGCCTCGCAGGTATGGAATCTCACGCCTCGCCGCACACTCAAGTACTTTTGCTGACACGTTTGTGTCGTCCTGCCAGGGGCTATGTCACTGGCGTGGGCTGACTCAGGCCTGTGGGCGGTGGATGGAGGTAACAAAAGAGTTTGCTCCGGGCTTCTTTACCACAGCAAGAGTGAACTCATCCCAGCCAGAGTGACCAACGTTTCGTTCAAAGTCCGCCCATCCAAGACAGGTACCCTTCGGTAGTCATTCACATGGGATAAGGAGCTCAATATTTGACACCTACCCACCCCTCCAAAAATGCTTGTAACTGCCTATAATGGCCAGCACCAAATCTTCTCCTGTAATGTTTCACAAGATGGGAGAATACAGAAAGAGGGATCGTCGACCATTCCTCTGCACGATCTCTCAACCTGGGTCCACCCCTTTGCACTCTCCCTTCAGCCCCCGCGACCGCTTTTCAACACCTGGAATTTGTTGCCAGCCAGCTGCAGGGCACACACAGATGAACA
Organism: Hippocampus kuda; assembly: GCA_901007745.1. NCBI lineage: Eukaryota > Metazoa > Chordata > Actinopteri > Syngnathiformes > Syngnathidae > Hippocampus > Hippocampus kuda. The sequence continues at coordinate 114,188 of CAAKHF010015723.1, forward strand.
ACCACTCGCGCCCACACTTACACTCAGGGACAATTTAGTGTTCCATTAACCTGCCACAGAAGGTTTTTGGAATGTGGGAGGAAATTGGAGTACCCGGAGAAAACCCACACAGGCCCGGGGAGAACATGCACACTCCACAACAGTAAAGGCCGGAATTGACCCCTGCACCTCTGCACTGTGAGGCGGACACGCTCACCAGTCGACCATTTTTTTTTCCTCCCACATACCACTAGAGGGAGCCTACACATTCCAAATTTTGAGACTCACAGGCCCAAGTGAGGATCAACTGTTTGAAAATGGATGCATACCCAACGATGTTCGTTGAAGCCATTCAAAAGTAAACTTTCCACTCATCTCCCATTTGTTTGTTGTTTGCAGGGCCCTCCACCGGCTTCTATGAGGTCACTTATGTTGGGGACACGGGTGCGGGGCACTCGATGTATGACATCGTTGTCATAGCAACCCCACTTCACCAGGGCAAGTCTGACATCTCCTTCTCGGGTCTGTCCTCACCAGTGGTGTCCCAGTTCCCCGGCATTTATCACCAGGTGTTCTCCACTCTGGTCCACGGCGTGCTCAACACGTCCTACCTCGGAGTCACTCGGCCCGCCTCGGAGTTCACGGTGTCCGAAGTTCTTACCGCCGATTCCAAAGACAACATCATGTACAGTTTGACGTCCGTCGACCCGGTCCACGCCCCGGCCGGCTACAACCGACCTCCCGCCAGCCACAGCAAAGTGTGGAAAGTGTTTTCTCCTCGAGCGCTGGACCAGGAGGACCTCCGCCGTTTGTTCCTCTCATGGGATTCGGTATCGCAGACTCCGTGGCTCGCCTACCCCACTTACCGCCCCCCTCAGCGTCAGACGCCGCCGTTCATCCTCCACAACAGGCTCTATTACCTCAGCGCCGTCGAGTGGGCGGCCAGCTCCATGGAGATGAGCGCCATCTCGGCCAGGAACGCGGCGCTGCTGGCCCACCACCGCTGGCACGAGCAGACGGGCCGGATCGACCAAGAGGACCTGCACACGCGCTTGCGGGGGGAGCTCTGAAGAACACGGCTTTGGGCCTAAAACGTCAGGTATCCGGGCACTATCAGGGTCAGGCTCTTATTTTCGATGAACAAAATTATTTGGATGTGAGGATTTGAACAAAAACACGTCTTATCACTTCCAGATGAACTGATCCACACAGCGGAGGCAAAGTCTCGTGCCGTTCTCTCATTCATTCGGTCCAATCTTCAAATCACCCGGCCCATCTGTTTGCTTTAAAAAATCCAACGAGTGCAAAAGTTTGCTTGTTTTTGTCGCGTCACGATGGCCTCGCTTTCGTTTCAAGTCAGCCGCGCAACACCGGAACGCACGTTTTGCGGAAGAAATGAAGCGCTGAGCCTCGCTTGTTTCTCAGAACGTGACCTTTTCTCCGCACCAAGAGGTGTGACCACATTGCGCGGGGCTGACTTGCAGCGATGAGGCACGTGGCACTGCCAAGCTTTTGATGTGTCGGCAACATACCTTATGTGTGTCATCGTGGTGACGCTTAATTAGGTTGGCCTGCAAAAAAAACAAAAAACGATTAGAATCGCGCGATCCGACACGAGAGTTGTTTTCGAGATTCTGCCTTGGATGCACAGTTTTGATTGACAGCTATTTTATTTCACGTTTATCGTGGTTGTTGCTTATATTGGTGTTGAAGTTGTTCGACATGACTACTACACAGAGTCGTTCATTTCTACTACAGTCGCTCTTGGAATGGATGGCTTAGGTGTCGCCGTGTACTGCGAGATAATTGCCCTTACAGGGTTCGACGTTAATAGCGGCCCGATGGTCCGGGCCAGTTCGACAAGAATCGCTATCTCGATTTGACGAGTAGTACTTAAGAATAGAAGATAGAAAATCCGCACTAACTCTTAAGATGTCGTGACCCGATTTCACATGACACTGGAATGAAGTGAGACACTGAAAAGAGCATCGTTTTTAACTTGAATTTAAAAGTAGATACACTTTACTGGCCTATCTTGATTCTTTCGTATTACTTCTTCCGATAATAAAGGATGCTAGCAAATCGGGGGACTGTATTTTACACAATTTGTACAGAAAAAAAAAATCCTTAGGATGAATTGGGGGTGGGGGCGACATATTGTACACGGGTGTGTGTTCACGGGATTTTTATGGTATATGTACATTTCGTCATTGAAACTTGGTGTGCTATTATGAATCTACCACTCGTAGCGGTTCTGACAGGTCCACTCCATCTTGGCTCACGGTGGCCACTTCATGTCAGGCCTGGCCTTATTTTCCCTTTTGGCCTTAATTTAGCTTCCCTCTTGATGTGTCAGTGAATATGTTTGTGAATGATAACTCCCTCCCTCTGACCGACCTCAACAGACTAGCATTGAGGTTTTTTTCTTAGACAATCAAATTGGGTAAATGATGCCATTTTGGTTTTGAAAGACCCGCTAATACTATTTAGGAGAATAAACACCCTGGTGTAACTCCAATCTCACGACCGGGGCCCCTCAGAATGAAGAAAAATGTTTGCAATGATTGCACACGTGCTATATTGTGCTTTTGTATTTATGTATCACATTGCCGATGATATTTTTTCAAAGTCAACCATTTTCCAAAGCACTTTAATTGACAGAATCCAAGACGGCAAACAGTCATGAGCACAACTAAAAGGTTAAAAAATTTTTTTTTACAACACTGTTTACAATTTGATGTTTAGTAAAAATCTAAATCCATCAAATTAAGTCTGAAATTGTAATAAGAAAATAAACACTGTTTTCACTGATCACCATCGTCGTTGCCCACTTTGTTTTAATCCCCCTCATCAAGGCCCATGTGATCAAAATCCGAACAATGGGCGTTCATTGAGCATCTGAATAAGGATGAGTCTGTTGTGCTGATGTGACTCAGGTAGTGAGGGGGGGTCCGGGCGGGGGGTAAACAATGGTACCAGAATCCAAGCGGGACATGTGACGGGCTCTCAAGAGGACATATAAGAGCGTCGAAGCGGTTTGTCAACACGTACGAGCGGAAACGGCGAAGATGAAATTTCCGACGCTACTTCTTGCCGTCCTTGCTGCGGCAGCTTTGCAGTCCGGTAAGACGCCGCCAACCTTTCACGGGAATTTCACAAACTTTGCACTTTGTATTTGAATTGCGTTCACGTCTTTTGCGTTTGCCTTGTAGCTTTCTCGGCTTCACTGCGATCTGCTGAGGAGGCCCGAAGGGGTCATGACGGTGAGTTGGTATGATGATAAAAAAAAAAAAAAGAAAATCGAGGCTGATCGTAATGAAGTTGATCACATGTTGACCTGTTTTTTGTTTTTTTTTCTCTTGCAGATGCGCTGACAGAACTGCGGAAAATAGGTGACGTACATTTCATATTTGACATGTCAGTGAGTTGCCTTTTTTTTTATTTATAGCCTTTCATTTGCTGCTTCTATTGTCAATTGTACCGCAGGATGATGATGATGATGTTTTCAATAATAACCATTATTCAAAAAAATAGTACACAGTGATGTCATCTGAAGTGCAACATAAATCTGTTGTCCCTGTTGTAAAATACTTGAAGTTATTGCAGCAAATATACAAGAATGACATTATGCCTTGTGGTCTTCATAACTGCATTGCTAATTATAATAACGCTAACGCACATATAAAGCAAAATATCGGGTGTTAATGTCTTTATTTTTCTCTGTGCGTGTGTTCAGATCAGCTGGAGTTTGAGGCTGCTCAGAAGAACGACGCCGTTCAGTTGAACAGTACGATTCTAGAAAAATCTGATTCATTATTATTATTGTAACATAAACATGTACTGCTGTGTGACTTTATCGAATTCAAGCCGCATCTGTCTTCTAGTTACAGAGAAGCGAGGTGAAGACGAGCGCTACCTCGGTAAGTGCAGCCGCCAACGTCGCTTGACGGCCTCGTCCGGGTTTGTGTCATAACATCATGCTTTGTGTTCACTCTCCGAACAGAGGCGGCTACGGATGAATCTGGTATCTATTCGAATATTAGCACGTGACTAATAAGTAGTGTGCGTATGTCTAATAAGTGTCACCGATGATGTTTCCGCAGTGGAAGTGCATCGTGAGGATTCAGTCCGTGATGCGGCAGGCAAGTGCAGCTCCAAAATAATCGTGTACTGTGCATGCGAATCGTACATAAATCGGCACCGTCTCTACGGCAAGAACATACGTAGGCGAGAATGGCAATTCTATACAAATAGGCAGCACGGTATAAAGCAAAACAATGCTACGTGCATCACTAAGTAGTCTTTCCGCAGATGTGAACGGCAGTTGTACCATGAAAGAGACGTTTGTTTCCAGAAGCCACAATACAATCCATCTTTTATCTGTTTTGCGGCTTTCACCGCAGCTGGAGCGCCGTGGCTTGGCGACTTATGTATGAATAATAATATAAATACAAGCTACTATAATGTGAAGGTCAAGAAAAGCGGCGAGAACAGTCAGCAGCATCATGCGTGACAACGGCACGGCAACAATTTCTATAAGCGCCCGTATGATTCCGCTGAGTGTCCCCGGTGCGTTTATTTCCACAGGGGAGGTGCGAGGTGAGACTTTGAGCGACGCAGCAGGTGAGTGCAACACGTGCCGAGATGCTACGCACACACATTAAGTCCACATTACATAACAGCGCCCTAATCTTCCCCCCACCTCCCCTGTTCCATCTGCAGTGGGAGGACGAAGCTCTTCTGACGCGGCAGCTGCCGAGAAGGGTGAGAAAAGGGCCCTGTAGGTGGCGCCGAAGTCAAGCATGAGTGTGAAATACGACATGACCTTGTGTCTTGGCCTCGCAGGTGCGAACTGTCGACCCTCGGAGGAGATGGCGGCAGATGGTGGGAAGCGCACACTCGACTCGAGTATAAACGGTCCTTAGAAATGATGTCATGTCATCGTTGTCGCCCTTCAGAGCAACGGCAGCCTACACCCGCGCGGCCAGAGGGCACTTCAGGTAAGCAAGGTGAAAGTGCCAAGAAAATGTTGGCACACCGCCAATAGAATGAAATCGTCACACACTGTCAGTTGTATTCGCGCGAGAGATCTCCCATGACAACGCGAAGCCAGCCCGCACGTGCAAGTACAAAACATCCGTTCGACACCATACCTACGCAACGTGGCACAGCACACAAAACATGACGTACCATAACATAACATCATATGCCGCACGAATAAGTACAGAAAACACACCATACAAAATAACACGATATAATCTGACACCTCATAACGTTCTGTAGCGCAATACAACACTTCACACTACGGCACGGCATGACCTGATGCTACACTCTACTACATAACACAAAACTGCGTAATGCAAGACGTGACGCCACGCTATCAAGCAAAACAAAATACCCGCGTTGTCATCCAGTGTAACAATTTTTGACATTTTGTCCCCCGTCATCAAAAAACCGCGCGCACACGATTTGAGTCAAAACACCAAGACGACCCACCGGACGTCTTGAGGCACGCCGCTTGTGGAGGTGTACCTAATATTGTGGCCTTTTCCCCCCTCATCCTTGTGCAGAAGACGGCAAGGATTCAACCAAGGAACAAGGTATATATACACACACACACACACACACACACACACACACACACACACACACACACACACACACACACACACACACACACAGTGTCTATATCATGTTAAGTGTGTTTGTAAAATAGTTTATTTCAAATTTTCCCCAAATTTAAAAAATTCCCACCGAGTGTTGTCCTGATGTCAAAATCCGACACTAAACCTGCATAAAGTACCTTGTTACCAATACTGAAACAATACTATTGCAAAAATCGAAATAAATTGAACACGTAGCTTAGCTTTAGAAGAGTTGCAGGTGCAAAGCCAAGGAATGCGTATGCTCTGTGCAATCGCGGCCTGTCCCATCCTGACGTATCAACGTAGCCTTTGTGCACGCGTGCATGCAATAAAAGTGCCTGTCAGCCCGAGAGAGAATGTGAGCTTATGCAATGCAGCACATTTTGGGACATACTGGACAGTCTGGGTCAGCTGAAAATAGTCCAAAGCCTTTTATAGACCTTGGCTGAGACCTCAACATTTACACATACCACACTTGTGGGTATTCATCTTTTTTTTTTTTTTAACAATTTGCTGACTGAAAAGTGCCAAAAACAAGTGGGAATGCTGCAGATCTTTGGACAGGGTTGGAAATGTAGGGCACAAATCAGGACAGTTCTTTTTTTGAAGGCCACCCCGCTCCTTATTGTTCTGGATTTATCCTGCATCTATTTTTGCTTGTGCTACTTTACGCAGTGTTTCGTGAATGAATGGCGTTGTTGAAGCCGGTAGAGACAACTAGTCAACACGTTAGTGCACCTGTTTGAATAAAACCTGCCGAGTGAGTTGTGAGTCTACAGGAAGCTGAATGTGAGTCATCGTAATAATGGTCGGTTCCCTTTTTTTTTTTTTTTTGTGTGTGTGTTCTTTTCCCACCTTATAGAAGAACTCCAGTGAGAGCACGCACCCCATTTGGATGGGAGCAATTTTACAACGGGGCAACGCCAACCCAATTAAATACTAATTAAAGAAAAAACCCAAACTCGAAACACTATTGTCTTGTCTTCTCAGCTTTGTAAAAGGGACACGGCAATTTACCGACAACTTCATTACAAGTTCCGGAAACCGTGTGAAGTTTGACTGGGGAATTTTTGTAAATATCTTAAGTTGGACATGTCATTATACACATTTAGGCCAATTAGCTGTTCATTTCTGGTAAGTACTATATAAACATTCTTGGGCTTAGATTCAAACCCGGAACCGTGCTCACCACTCGATCACTGTGCTGTAATTTTCCGATTTCTAATCCATGTAAGGTGTAAAAAAAAAAAAAAAAAATTCCAGTTAGAACTCAACTTTTATTGAACAACTTAGACACATCATTGCTTCTTCAATTAGATTTTTTTTTCCATCCGTATTGTGGCTCAGTGTGTTCATATGTATTTAAAAAAAATCTTTGGTACCTAAAGAGCAAATGAAACACTTTAAGGCAACTAGAGCATGTACAGGTGTGAAATGCATTTAAAAGTTTACGGGCAGAATGATCAAAACGCAAATTACCAGTGGAATGCAGCACATCTGTCCTCAAATCCACCACACATTATTAGATTGCGGTAGAGAAAGGGGGGGGGGGGGGTTTAAAAA
>CAAKHF010015723.1:127471-140034 GCA_901007745.1 Hippocampus kuda
ACCAGTTTCTTCCGCCATGCCCTGCGACGGCTTTGCTGACTTGGTCTGTGCCACTGGCGTGTGTATATTCAGTGCTGGAATGTGAGCCGGCATGTTTGGTATCCTACGGCACCACTCCGTTGATACCACCCCCCCCCGAGTCCTATCACAGGAAACCAAAGTGTACTATCCTTCCTTGGCTTACAACCACTAGTGGAGAAAACAACTGCTGCCCGCTTCAATATACAATCGCCGCTTCCTCACCAAGTGGCAAAATGTCTGACCGACAATGCAACAGGCATTTGTTGATGTGTCTAAAATGCATTCGCCCACCTTTTTCTTTTTTTTAACCCAAGTACAAGGACAATTGTACAGATTGCGCCTGGCTAAGCAGGCTCGCGGGTTATGACGGAACCCACAAGTGATCGCCTCTCAGTGCGCTGATGTGTACGTGCACATCAGCGCACCATATCTGGTCCTACTCTGGCCTGTAGCCACCATTTAATGGCCCAGGCCAGCTAACATCTTGTTAGGCCCTGCAGAGAGAAGAACACAAAAGGAGCAAAAGTTGCTCGTTTAATCAACGTGTTTCTTGACGCTCAAAAAGGGGCAACATGTATTCAGAGACAGTGACGTGTCAACTCGTAGACTACAAGCGCTGGTACAAATAGAAGCAATGACAACACCCTCGTTACTTCTCTTTTCCTCTTCGTGTCCGAAAGGCCACAGACAGTGACGTCAAGACTAAGTGAATTCTTATTTCCATCTGCCCGCTGCGCTCCGCTTTTAACATTTTCATTCCGCCCACGACCCCGCTTGGCAACCGAGAAAGCCCCGAAAAAAAAAAAGAACATGTTCAAATAAACACATTTATAAGGATCAACAGTCTGGTGGAGTCTGGAATATGCGTGGGCACCCCGCAGTCTGCGTGAAGGTTGGGGGGGGGGGCGGTTATTTTAAGCCACGGCTAAGGACAAACACGGAGAGAAATGTCAACGAGACGGTGACACTCACTCGGAGCCCCAGTGTACATGATGGAGAACAGGTTGATTCCCATGGTTATGGCGTAAAACACAGGCAGGGCCTTCAACCCATTCGGCACCGGGTCTTTCTGCCAGGAGAGAAAGATCGCATTTAGGAAAACCACAAGCAGCCACTTGCGGTTGCAGTTCAATCACGCCCAGGGAAAAAACCCCAAAAAACTTCCTTCTTACATCACGCCGGGATCTCATTTTAAAAACTTACCTTGTGCAAGATGAACACGCGCACAAAGTAGAAAACCACAGCAGACGTTATACCGGACAGAAGGGGACTCAGAAACCAAGACGCAACTGCAAATAAACCAAACGGGCCAGTTAGAACCTCAGTCGCAATATATCAAAAAACAAAGTCTCTACATGTTTGGCAACAATGTGTCATTTCAATCCATTCTTCCTCCATCAGAATCTGGAGTGATTCAGTGGCTCAACTTGTTAGGAAGCAACTGCCGCCCATCAGGTTACAAACAGGAAACGCTTGCTCAGTATCTCCGGTTACGTCAGTTACCGCCAGCATTAGTAATTAGACCCCGCGGCGTCTTTTTTGCGTCTGTGTGGAGGGGATGGGCCTAAAACCGTCTTTGAATGGACACAATAAGGATTTGGCGACAACTCCTGCCGTGCGTGAGAGCCGTAATGGCCGGGTTCGACACCAAAAACGCCCAGTTACAGTAGCCTATTATCCTAACAAAGCAGCCAGAAGCCATTCAAAGTCACACTGAGACTCTTGAAAAGCTTGCTCGTGAGTCACGCGTGACTTACCGATACGGAGAAGCTGGAGCCACCTGACTCCCTGCTGGCCTCGGGCTACTAACGAGAAGCCGATGGTCGCGCCGACGATACAGTGTGTTCCGGAGATGGGCAGCTTGAGGAATGAAGCAGCCAGCTGCCACACGGCAGAACCTGAAGACAATCGAGACAGTTTTTTTTTTTAAATATCCACCGAGTTCAGTTATATTTAACTTTGAAGAGCATTTTTGCTGTATTTGAACGCAGTGTAAACGTTCAAATTGTACATAACAGAGTGGCTGACAATAACATTAAATACACTTTTTGGAAAATAAAACCTGCCACGTTTATTATAAACATCACCTACTAAGTAAGGACTCTCTAACTAAGCTTCTTCATTTTAATGTTGGTCATTATTGAAGTACGTGGAAAGCCAATTATTTTAGGGAGCACTTTGTGTGTTATGTTTTGAGCATACAAGGTCAGACAAAAAAAAAAAAAGAATCTGTGGCTACATTAACAGCAATGGTAACATTTTACGATGTTTATTTCCAGGTGGTTTGCCGGCAGCTTGCATAATCCAAGGGAGCCAATCTGCACTTTGTCGACAGGGTTCAGTGAGCCTTTGTTTCTTCAAAGACGAGGCGCACATACTCACCAAACATGGCACTGATGGATCCGGCCATCAACACCTGCTCGGAACCGTTGTACATGCCCACGTCGATGATGCCCTTGCGGATGGTTTCGCTGACCTTGGCGCCGAGGAGCACCGAGCCCAGCGTCTCAAAGATGGTGGCCAGGATGCAAGCTTGTTTTAGGGTGACCACGCCGGAGCCCACCGCGGTGCCAAATGAGTTGGCAACGTCATTGGCGCCCACAGAGAAGGCCAAGATGAAGGCGATGATGAAGCCGATGATCAGCAGCCATAGGTAACCCGTCAGGGTGCCATCCGTCGCTACCGTAGTGGCTACCACCATCGCAGTCACGGTTGCCGTTGTCGAAACCATTATTATGATTTTTTTTTTTAAATGCTATAATATGCAAACAGTAATTATTAGAGGTATGAAGAAATAAATATTTTTTCTTGAAGGTCCACCAGTTTTACTGGGACAGGCAAGAAAGGAGAGGTATAGAGTGCCTATTTATGGGGCTTATTGCTATCCTATAATTATACTAAACAGGCAGCAGTTTCTTTGGGTCTGAGCTAGTGCGCGGTGTGACGAGGCGGCCATTGTGCAACTGTAAGAGTAGCAGATGAGCAGGGAACATCCTGAAAGAACAGAGAAATTTGCTTTAGATCAGCAATCCCTAACTAGTGTCCCAATGAGAGATGAGGTATATCATCGGAAATTACCCTATTACCTTTAAATGGCCCAAAGCATTTGCGACACATACGGCATTGTTGTTGTTATTTATCTATCGATGCAATTGATGTATAGTGACAGGCAGAACAATTACTCTTCCACTGGATGATAGAAAGTACAATTAACCCGTATCCATCTATTGTAATTCAAACACCTGAATAAATAGCTTTGTGTTCAACTAAACTCTCCCGAAATACCTTTGTGGGTGGACTGAGAGGAACTCAATATTACAGTAAATCTACTTTTTTGTGTGTGTGTGTGTGTGGTAATGGTTGTGTGTTGTAACGTGTTTTCAAATATGTGCTCACTTATGGGTGGGAAAATACTTCACACAAGGGTTTTAACTCCAGGCTGGCGAAAACAAAAGACGACTTCTAAAACACAGAATGCAGTGTGGAATAACCCGACGCGGTAAACGTCTTACTCTACTGTAAGTGGGAGGACACGGAGGAGTCTAAAACGCTTCGTGTGCGTGTATAAAAAGCTTAACAGGTCTAAATGTTAAAAAACTACTTCCGATCGCCACCAAAATTTCACATGCGCATGTCCATCTCTCCCCACGTTCACCTTTGTAAATATCAAAGCAATCGCCTACATATTTTGGATTTCATGGCCATTTAGCAGAGATGTACATGTGTACATGTTAGATCACGTTTGGCCGTCGATTATGCCACATTAAGCTTTTTTATTTTTTTACTGCCAGCGTTTTAGACGGTCCTGAAGACACGCACAGTGCCGCAGGGTGGCCATTTTCGCTTCAAGGCGCCGCACAAACCGGCTTTTTAAGTGCGTATATACATACATAAAGCTCACGATCCCACCCTAGTCGACTGTAGACACTCGGGGCGCTCAACTAAACCGACGGCTTTGCGTGTGGGCGGTGGAAAGGGAGACTATGGACCGAGGCTTTTTTTTTTTAATCACGCTCACGTGTCGTCTTCATTCATAAACCCTCGCCATCTTCACCGCACCGGCTCAACACTTGAGGCCGTTTAATCTCCACCCTCTACATACACGTTAAGTAAATTGTCAGACAGTCTTCATTATTTGCATTTCTGCGCGATATCGCGCAAGGAAATATAGACGTACGGAAGTGGCTGTCGCTAAATGGTGCCGAGCCGCATTCAGGAACTGCGAAGTGCCGGACAGATGGCTAGCACTGCTCGTAGCCCAACGACCACTTCCATTGTGTCGTAAAAATGAGTAATAAATATAACTCGATTTAAACATTCCCCCGAATGGTATCTTGGCTACCTCTGTAGTAGTCAAACGACAAACAAATTCGTGTTTTTTTTTAGGTCGACGCCGCATTCCCGTAGTAGTAGTAGCAGGACTAACAGTTTTCATTGAAGCTAACGTGTCAGCAAAGTACTGTAATTCGCCGGGCTCTGCTACGACGGATGCTAACTGTTTAGCGAAGACCCACAATAAACTCGTTGACACGGGGGCGAAAAACAGGTTCCGCACTTTTAATCGCCACGACAAAAAAACACTTACCGCACTTCCAGTTGTCAAATCTCGTTTGAAGAATATCTTGTAGCTATTTAGGATGGCGCGCGCGCCCACCGGAACGTTGCGATAGCGCCAGGGAGTGACCGCGTAGAATTCAAAATGCGGTCACCGAAGAAGGTCTCTTAAGAGTGACTAAATTAAATAAATAAATAAATAAATAGAACCGTGGTGCGTGTCGCAAATTGACACGAATAGACAGCAGTCTATTTTTTCAGAACCGTCTCGATTTCACCAGGCTTCCCCACCGCGTGTGTCAGCGAGCTGGCGGGTGGGGGGAATTTTATGCTTAACTTGTCCCGCCCCTTAACACGACATCACCACGCTACGGTCACCAAGCTGACAGTAGAACTCTTCTTTCACAAACAGGCACTTTACTCGAAAAGAGTACAGTACAGTACTCACACTTTGCACTTCAGAAAAAAACAACTCTGGAAAGAGTTGATGAGTGATGGGCAACCACATTCAGTGTAGCCCATTGATCCATTTTCCAAAAAATGTATTCGTACATGAACAATTATTCAAAATGGTGTAATTTATTATTTTTTTTTACAAGCTCATTTCTTTTTCGAAAAATGCGCTCAAAAACATGCAGGAAATTGGGATGGATACTAGAAAAAAAATTGTAAAAATACAAAATATGAAAACATTGGAAAAAAACCTATTTGAAGTTAAATTACAAACACCATTCACTATTTATTTTAATAATATTTAAATAGTCTAATTACATGCTCTAGAATATATTTTACTTACATGCGTAATCACGGTTTGCCTGTCAGATAAATGATTTGGACAAATGACGCCACCTGCCGCTAAATTCGCCGACTTTCAATTCATTCATGTTCTACTGTTAATCGCGTTCATTCATTTGATTCGAGACGTCTATGATTGTGATTGAACCATTCTCTGCTTCCCAGTATGATGTCTTTTCTCATTTTTGTACAACTCGTGTTGCCCAAAATATAATAAAACATTAATTACAAAAACCTTTTATTGTGACCGTCATGTACTGCTTAACAATGCCCAATTGAAAAGAAATATGTTTGATCTTTAATGAACGCACGAAAGCATGGAGTCTTTCCCAGAAAATTAAATGTATGTGTATGGGATTTTGTTATTAGTAAGTCAATTAATGAAATTTTATTTGACCAAACGCACATGCTTGTACTCAGACGAACTCCCATTTTGACCAATCACAATCGCCTTATTGTTTAACCCTGTCCAATCAGCACACATGTTAGAAGGTTGTAAGTCTTTTAACTTCCGGGTAGGCGTGTCTCCGGACGATGGGAAGAGGAGGTCAAATAAGCTGCTAAGGATGCCAAACGTGCAACAGTGCGCGTCTCTAGGATATTATCACATTTAGAATATTTTAACGTTGGAATCGAGGCTCTTATAATACGTACAAGTACAGGTAGTAGCACGTTTAATTCAGACCAAACTAAACTCGTTAAAGTGTGCAAAAGTCGTGCTAACGTTAGCTGGCGCTAAATGTCGCGTGTTCGCTGAGCGATAATGTAATGGACATTTGCGACCTTACATCTGCCCCAATACTGTTATTGTTAACAATCACCTAGTGCTTATAGGTTGAAATTTTGACTCGCAACTTCGCTAGCCAAGTTTTGGAGGATTTGTCCTGTGCTGGGAGCTCGCGCCACGGTCGTAGCAAGTCATGTTGCACTCTGTGCCCCGCCGTGTCTCCACCGAGGTCAGTGTTAGGACACTCAGGCTTCCCGGGGTCAGATCGTTCCGGCGGGTTGCGCAGGAGGACGACGGTCGAGGCTCGGCACAGTGGCTGGGCAGAGCTGTGGGCCTGCTCCTATCCACGCTCCAACGAATGGGCGTCCTGGCCGGAGGGACCGCCACGAGATCGGGAAACAGAGGCAAAGGTTTGATGTCCATATTCGCGGACCACTGCGGCTTCGTCACCGGCCAGAGACTGCGGCGTGCGTGTCGGATCGCCGAGCTGTACTCCAACCTATACTCTGAGCGGACCCGATGGACCCTGGTGGGCAGCTTATGGCGCAGGTTCCAGAGCAAGCATCCCTCCCCAGGCAAGCTGATCGCGGCCCTTGCAGGGGTCTTCATGTGGGACAATGAGAAGATTCAAGATGAGGAAATGCACAGGTTTGGAAGCTTTTACTACATGAATCCGACATCCCAACCAAAGGGAACTCTTTCAGTCACATATGAAATCGTGACTTGTCTGGAATGCCAATCGTCCACCAAAACTTGTTTTCTTTGTGTATGAACTCCAGTATTAAAAAAAAAAACAAAAAACAACGCAGTTACATGAATACAAATCAAGTAAAATATTTACATTTGAAACAAAACATGTCACTGTCATGTTTATCTAAGTAGGAGATATCAATTCTGCATCTGGGTTGTGCCATTCGTCTGCCTTGCTGAGTTGCATATTCAACTTCAGGATAAGGTTTTGGAACAATTCTGACCTCGTGGTACAAATCTCAACTTTGCAACGCTGGAATATATGTGCAGATGTGGGCTGGAGCTGCAGGCCCTCGAGGCCGTCAAGAGTCTCAACGCACACGTAGGTGCGGCGAGCGGTCGCGCGGAGCCCGGCTGGGAAGTTGTAATGGAGAAGAAGGACTTCCGCGTGTGGAAGCGACCGATCCCTGACAGTCACCTGTACGAGTACAGAGGTTAGCGATGACTAAAGTGGCCCGCGATGCATGTGTGCCGTTTGCGCCGTCAACATTCGTTTCTCTTTGTGTTTTATTGCAGTGTTGGGCTCATACACTGACGTCACACCAAGGCAGTTCTTCAATGTGCAGGTACAAATGTCTTTTTGTATGATCTCATGCGGGTTTGAAATGGCCGAATGCTCTGACCCGAGGTCCATGTTAGACATACTTGTTTGCACAATAAAGTAGCACAGATAAGAGGACAAAACAGTATTTGGACACCCAATTTATCAGTCAGTCTTTTTATTGACATTAATCAGAATTTCTTTTAACCCTTTCATGCACCCTGTAACTTGATAACATGTTAAGCTGTCCGCTATAGTAACCGCTGTCCCTGAAAGGGTTAATAATGTATGCTTTTATTATTGGACAGTATTTAAGACAGAAAGCATGTTTGTTGTGTTTTTGTAAACATGTTTAACATACCAGAGCAGTGCAATTCCAGCGATCTACCGTATATCGTGTATGTCATGTCATTTTTGGAGTCACCTCTTGCACAATCTGTTTGTCACCAAGGCAATGTTAACATCGTGTTGGTACTTTTGTACCAACACGATGTTATGTAATATAAATAGATCCACACTTGACTGACCGCTGCTTTGTCTTTGGCCAAAGTTGGACACAGAGTACAGGAAGAAGTGGGACAGTCTGGTCATCAAACTGGAAGTGGTGGACTGGGACGTCAACACCGGCTCAGAAGTTGTACACTGGGCTACTCACTTTCCCGTTAGTTCCCCTTCACCTTCTTCTCTATTTACTTTCTAAATATATCTGCTCACTCGGTAACTCACACAGTGTGGTCGTGGCACGAGAAAGAACCCCTGCCAAAAATACCCTTCAGTTGTGTTTCACTTTTAAGTTCATATGCATTTGCATTTCATCTTGGAGAAAGGTTTGTCTCACATCTATGCAGTGTTTACTTGTTAAAAAGGTTTTTGTGCAATAACTATTAAAACACTATTTGAGTATCTGTACTTAAACAAAAATATCATTACATTTAAAATTTGAAAACCACTGTACGGATTATGAACCACAAATTTCTCTTTAAAATGTCTACTCCTCCTCCACAGTATCCCATGTATTCCAGGGACTACGTGTATGTCCGACGCTATGAGGTCAATTTGGAAAGCAACTTAATGATCCTCGTGTCTAGGTAAGAAACAATTTTTAAAGGACACATTATTATTATTATTACTACATTTTCTGCACTCGAAGGCGCTATCCATTTGATTGATTTATTGTTTTGTCACTGCGCCCATTAGAGCCGTGCAGCACCCCCGTGTTCCTGAGTCTCAGGATTATGTGAGAGTTCACTCTTATCAATCCAAGATGGTCATCCGTCCTCACAAGTCCTTCGACGAGGTTCGAGTCAAATCTGCTCATTTTGCATCCTGCTAAAAACGTTGATATTTGGCAGAATCCGAAGTCAACTGTCTAAACTACTTCTCGATTGACGATGTCGACAGAATGGATTTGACTACTTGCTCACATACAGTGATGACCCTCAGACCGCCTTCCCTCGTTACTGTGTCAGCTGGATGGTGTCAAGTGGTAAGCATCTTTATCTCACATGTTGATGGTATAGAAGTGTCATTTAAAAATGCTTTTTCTACTTAAGGAGTCTGTGTCATGCTATTTTCAGCTTTCCACAGTTAACTATTGGCATATATACTCTATGATTGCCTATGGCACAATGGTGGTCTAAATTTGAAATTGTCGTTATTTTGGTGGCTATTTTTCTAACCCAGAAATAAGACGCTTAGCACGGAAAACAAAACAAAAAAAATGACAAATGTGTCTTATCATGAACTGCCAGGCATGCCGGACTTCCTGGAGAAGCTCCACACGGCCGCATTAAAAGCCAAGAACTTAGAGGTAGGCATCCACGACTACGCCGCCGTCATCAAGTCCAACGACAACGTGGGGCGCCAGCAGAACCAGGAGCGCCTCAGCGCAGAGAAGAAACATGCCGGTGGTCCAGGCCAAATGTTCGCTTGACATGGACGAGCACTAGGATGACTTTGCAGATGAAACCCTCCAATGCCTGCTTTGTGGGCACCATGTGTGTGAAGTTTGTTTTTTTTTTTTTGGGTAGATGAAGTGTCAAAAAGAGGACATTGGCCAGTGTGTGATGTGTGGTCCTTCTGACATGACTCTGGCCAAACATTTGTTGCTGGGCCTTTAATGACATGGTAGTGGACATGCTTTATGCCGTTTTTCCCAATAGAGTAGAGATTTCTGCACTGATACATGAAGGCCTCAATGGGAGAACACTGGTCTACCCCCCCCCCCCCCAACCTTCTTCTTCATATGACTGTTGCTTTTCGTGCTTCTACGTCCACACACTAAGAGGGCTTTAAAAACGTGCTAAACCAGTCCTTCCGCAGCAGGGGCGCAGTGTCTTTGAAACAACCGTGGAAATCCTCACGTCCAATGGTACACGTGCACTTGATCGTCCTTGTTTGAGGGGGAAAAACAGCACTTACGCAATCCGTTCACGTGTCACTGAACAAGCAGGAAAGGTGGGATGGAAGTGAACTTCAAAACAAAAGGTTAGCCCATTTCAACTTAATTTTTTTTTTAGTTGAACTAAGATTTCACACTGTGCTTTTCCACATGATGACTTAGTCTCTGACTGGAATGAAATGAGAGGCGCAAGTCATGTGATACTCCGTAGTTCTGCTGTGTTCGTCCTGTGATGAATGTACAAATAACACACCGCTTTGAAATAATTAATAAAACGTTTACAGCCTGGCAATGGGTCGGACAACACCTGCATTATTCCGAGGCTTTTTTTTATTTATTTTTTATTCAAGCAGCATGGACATTGCTGTGTTCGTGTGGTATAGCGCGCAGAGATGCCTCCTGTTGTTTACTAACCCCTCACTGTGGCGTTTTGAAATTGGGTGACGAATTTTCCCCACTTGTGTGCAAAGTCCATCGATCATAGGTCAATATATCTATCCATCTATCTGTCAAGTATCTGTCTATCTATCCATGCATCCTCCCGTCGATCCATCGATGCATCTATCTTGAGCCAAAAAAACAACCATGTATAGTAAGGCGTTTTGGAGGAAATTTTTAGCCGAAAAAAAACTAACATGAAAAGTAAGGCGCTTTTAGCCGAAAAAAAACGACAATGTATAATAAGCCGTTTTTGACCGAAAAAACGAGCATGGATAGTAAGGCGTTTTTAGCCGAAAAAAACGACCATGTATAGTAAGGCGTTTTTAGCCGAAAAAAACGACCATGTATAGTAAGGCGTTTTTAGCCGAAAAAAACGACCATGTTTAGTAAGGCGTTTTTAGCCGAAAAAAACGACCATGTATAGTAAGGCGTTTTTAGACGAAAAAAACGACCATGTATAGGAAGGCGTTTTTACCCATTAAAAAAAAAAATGACATAGTATAGTAAGGCGTTTTTAGCCGAAAAAAACAACATAGTAAGGCGTTTTTAGCCGAAAAAAACGACCATGTATAGTAAGGCGTTTTTAGCCGAAAAAAACGACCATGTATAGTAAGGCGTTTTTAGCCGAAAAAAACGACCATGTATAGTAAGGCGTTTTTAGCCGAAAAAAACGACCATGTATAGTAAGGCGTTTTTAGCCGAAAAAAAACGACCATGTATAGTAAGGCGTTTTTGACCGAAAAAAACGACCATGTATAGTAAGGCGTTTTTAGCCGAAAAAAACGACCATGTATAGTAAGGCGTTTTTAGCCGAAAAAAACGACCATGTTTAGTAAGGCGTTTTTTGACCGAAAAAAACGACCATGTATAGTAAGGCGTTTTTAGCCGAAAAAAACGACCATGTTTAGTAAGGCGTTTTTGACCGAAAAAAGCAACCATGTATAGTAAGGCGTTTTTCGCCGATACTAAGGCATTTTTAGCCGAAAAAAAACGACCATGTATAGTAAGGCGTTTTTGGACGAAAAAAACGACCATGTTTAGTAAGGCGTTTTTAGCCGAAAAAAACGACCATGTATAGTAAGGCGTTTTTGGCCGAAAAAAACGACCATGTATAGTAAGGCGTTTTTCTACGAAAAAAAACGACCATGTATAGTAAGGCGTTTTTAGCCGAAAAAAAACGACCATGTATAGTAAGGCGTTTTTGACCGAAAAAAGCGACCATGTATAGTAAGGCGTTTTTAGCCGAAAAAAACGACCATGTATAGTAAGGCGTTTTTAGCCGAAAAAAACGACCATGTATAGTAAGGCGTTTTTAGCCGAAAAAAAACGACCATGTATAGTAAGGCGTTTTTGACCGAAAAAAGCGACCATGTATAGTAAGGCGTTTTTGGACGAAATATTTAGCCGAAAAAAACGACCATGTATAGTAAGGCGTTTTTAGCCGAAAAAAACGACCATGTATATATAGTAAGGCGTTTTTAGCCGAAAAAAAAACGACCATGTGTATAGTAAGGCGTTTTTAGCCGAAAAAAACGACCATGTATAGTAAGGCGTTTTTAGCCGAAAATAACAACCATGTATAGTAAGGCGTTTTTAGCCGAAAAAAACGACCATGTATAGTAAGGCGTTTTTAGCCGAAAAAAAAGACCATGTATAGTAAGGCGTTTTTAGCACGAAATAAACGACCATGTATAGTAAGGCGTTTTTAGCCCGAAAAAAACGACCATGAATAGAAAGGCGTTTTTGGCCGAAAAAAACGACCATGTATAGTAAGGCGTTTTTAGCCGAAAAAAACGACCATGTATAGTAAGGCGTTTTTGACCGAAAAAAGCGACCATGTATAGTAAGGCGTTTTTGACCGAAAAAAAACGACCATGTATAGTAAGGCGTTTTTGAGCCCGAAAAAAACGACATAGTATAGTAAGGCGTTTTTAGCCAAAAAAAACGACATAGTATAGTAAGGCGTTTTTGGCCCGAAAAAAACGACATAGTAAGGCGTTTTTAGCCGAAAAAAACGACCATATATAGTAAGGGGTTTTTAGCCGAAAAAAACGACCATGTTTAGTAAGGCGTTTTTGACCGAAAAAAGCGACCATGTATAGTAAGGCGTTTTAGCCGAAAAAAACGACCATGTATAGTAAGGCGTTTTTAGCCGAAAAAAAACGACCATGTATAGTAAGGCGTTTTTGACCGAAAAAAACGACCATGTATAGTAAGGCGTTTTTAGCCGAAAAAAACGACCATGTTTAGTAAGGCGTTTTTGACCGAAAAAAAAAACGACCATGTATAGTAAGGCGTTTTTGACCGAAAAAAGCGACCATGTATAGTAAGGC
>CAAKHF010015724.1:5528-19223 GCA_901007745.1 Hippocampus kuda
GTATCGTTGTGACCTAGAAGCCTTCCAAACTTGCAATTTGTGTAAATACACACACACACACATATAAATTTTTCGGATTGGTTTTCTTTTGGTATCCAAATTTCAATCCCTTTATTTTTAAAAAACAGTACTTTTTTCCCAACAAATTGCCAAACTGCACAGACATATTTGACGATTCAGTTAATGGTTTGGTGTGTATTATACGGCGTGTTACGGAAGGACTACACTGACATGTTGACATTTCCATTCTAAAACATTGAAACTATATTCTTAGCTGAAAGCGAAAATGAGAATTAGAGTTTGAGAGGAGACTTAAAGGGCTGGAGCAGCAAAGTGGAGACTGCGGAGTTTAATATGGCGTGGGTTAGCATGGGATGGATGTAAACCAACAGGTGGTAACACTCAAACAGGAAGGAAGGAATGGTGAACAATAGCGTGACACACACACAAATAGAGGACAGGATGAAGATTGTCAATGTTTCCATTTACCATAATCCTTCAGTGTTCTTCAGCGAGCTGGTGGAGCGTGACCTTGGCTTGAGAATGATACTCATGTTCTCACGTTCCTGTCCGCATACACTTGCTCTACTTATGCACACGCACATCTAGCCACACAAACACACAGACACACTTGAGGGCCACCTGGACCTCCAGTCCCGTACACTCCCTCGGATCAAGTCGTCCGTATTCCCGATGATCCTCGACTGCCTTTTGAAAGCTCACTCCAGGACGGATAAGGGATTCCTTCTCGTTTTGAATCCAGACAACTTCCCGGGTTCGGCTTCCCCACTCGGCACCCTCCAACCCTCACCCGAGTGGAAGAGTTGCATGACTCTTCACGCCGTCTCTGCCTCACTCCACAGCTGCAGCCTGGCTTTTGAGTGCGAGTGGGAGGGGTTGTTATGGTTGTAGTAATTCCTTAAAGGGCGGGACTTGCTTTCACCCCTCGCCTACCTCCCAGACGTCCTTATAATCTCAAACGTCAGTCGCCCATGCTGCCACGGTAACCTAAAACCAAAGGCAACAATGCTAAGAGAAGCGGACGGTGACCCCCATGTTGTTTTGAACGCAGCAAAGAAAATGTGTGCGAGTGGACTGGAAGCACACATTGCAGCGGAAATGTAACACTTGATTAAAAATAATAATAATTTAAATACTTTTTTTTTTAAACATTTTTAACCCCAGACAATTACTATGGAAGACTACTCGACTTCTTGGGGTAATTTTTTAGGAACCCTGTTATTTATTATTGTTATTCTTAATTAATGATAAAGTATACGATAAGGCTGCAACCACATTAGGATTCAACACAAAGATTGCACGGATTAATACATTATTTTTAATTCTTTCTTTTTAAATCAAAGACGCAAGAAAACTTTTTTCGATAAATTGTTTTGTCTTATTCCGAGACAGCCCATGTTTTGTTTTAGCTAGCATGTCATAGCACAAAAATAATAATAATAACAATGATAATAATAACAACAACACTTCTGCTGGTCCAATATGGTGACAAATTTTATTCAAGAGGAGACAAAGGGCCACAGCAGCCATGAGGAGACTGTTGCAGCATCCCGGGATAGTCATAGTGCATGTGTTTATTTTGAAGCATATAGAATTACTATAACAGATGAATCCTCATAACTAAAATTAACAGATGTGTGTCCGTTTCTCTAAAATCATATAAATATTCCTTTTGGTGCCCATCTTAGCGCATGGACACAATATGAAAACCCAAATGCATGGTCACAGAAACAGATGACCCCAATGCATTCCACCAAGTATCTTCTGGACTTTCTCATGCATTTGAAGTGTAAGAAAGCAAGATAAGAGTGAAAATGCCCAACAGGAACAGGAAGTCGGTCATTTATGTTTGAAGTCAGCCATCTCTGGCAAATTCCAGCACTCAGATTTGGACAAATGAGCCCCAGTCGTAAAGCGGGTATCCTCATTAGTGTTTCTCAGTGTTTTTAATCGAGCCAAGCTACATTACAAAAATCTCTTACAGCGCACCAAACAAAAATGTCACCAACAAAAGGTTTAGAATGAAATGAAAACAATCTTGTCTCAATGTACTGTACTCAAAAATTCAAACTGTGTGAAATTTTGTACCTGTTTAGTTCAACACAAAGCTGATCTACTCGCAGGAAGCCGTGACAAACAACAGGTGAATAAACGGGTCCATTGTACCTTTTTCCAACAAGTGAAAGAGTGTTTAATATTTCTAACTGTCAGTATTACAATGCTAGTACAGAGAGTTGACCAAAGACATGATATTGTCAGAAAATAATTCATTTTCAGACGAATGAAGAGAAATTGGATCATTTCCTGTGGCTCATCTGTGATGCTAGCTACATTGGAAAGCTTCTTTGCCGAATGGGGGCAGAAAATGACATCAAAGACTGACGGCCATTTCAAGAATGTGCTCGGAGTGAAACAAGTCCTTGAGTAATTTGACTACGGAAAGAAAATGGTCCAGGAATTCTTTTTGCCCCGGATACCGTTTAATTGGTGTGCACTGTCGAGAAGAAGACTCAGGCAAGCCACAGCAACGATTGTTCATGCCATGCATGACAGTAAGACACCCCCATTGGACTGAGAAGACCAACTTCAAAATGAAATATTCCCAAATACAGTTATACACGGATATCAGTGCCATGGTACGCTTTTATTTTGAAGTGGGTTTTGACAGCGCATGATGGCTGACTTGAATCTCCTTCCCGAATGACAGTTGGATAGTTGGAACCCGGTTTAAATTTAAATTGCCATTACAAGATTAACACGTCACCCTGAAATCACGTCCAATCATTAATTAAGGATGCAAAAAACCCCAAAAAGAATTGTGCTGAAATTGTACAATATGGCACCTGTTCTCAGCGTTAGCGGCTAGCAGCTAGCCGCTAAGCAAGTTCCCTATATAGACTGGTAAGTGCCGTTGGAATACTTTCAAAGCAAATTTAATAGGCGGAAATGACTGCATACTTTGATGTTGACAACATGAACAATTGACTGACCTTTTATATATATATATATATATATATATATATATATATATATATATATATATATATATATATATATATATATATATATATATATATACATATACACACACACACACACACACACACACACACACAGTATATATATTATAAACCAGGCTCACTCAAATGTACTGTTTAAGCTGGTAAGAGCACTATTGTGGATTCTGGCATCACTTCGTCTCATAGTCCAAGAGAGAAAAAAACGCATGCACAGTATTCGATAGCTTCAGCCCAAGAATTCGCCAGGGAAAAAAAAAAGGGATTGCAAGGCCACATTCATTGTATCTTTTGGTTTCTGAATTACATAGTGGATTCAGAATTACATCAAATGCTCTCGGCTGAAGGTTCCCCACCCCCATCATACAAAAACCTTCCACTGCATGACGATTGAGGCCATTTCACACAAAAGAAGACATTCAACACCAAGACGCCCCAAGGTCAACTTTAAAGCAGCTTTGAACATTTCCGACTGACCAGAAACGTAAGCGACGGCAGAGTGACATCAGTCAGCGCAAGCTTCCCTTTTGTTCGCAGCAAGCACGGCGTATATAAAAGACATGCAGATGGAAACGTGTCCATCTGCAGCCCCATTCAAGACAAAACAAACGGCCTGCCGACCCTTTTGACTGATAATACCGCGGCCGTCCACTCCAGTCACACGTACGGGGCTTTCATGTCACGAAAGGAAGGCGGCGTCGGCGGAGGCAGTGGCCTTGAGGTGCAAGCGGGATGCTAATGCTGCGACGTGCGTGCGACTATGTGCGCATGACGTGCGAGCGTCGTCGAGTACACACCTCAACATCCCCATAAAAGTGAAAGTGAAACTCCAAGCGACGCTTGAGGCAGTTGTTGCAAACAGTCCTCTTTTAAACTAAATGGCTCACCATACATCCCATTTCAAAGGAATTCAACACTTTTTAGGGACATTTTCAAGTTTCACAAAAACAACCTAGTGCTGGGCTATACATTATATAACCTGATACATGCCGATTTTCGAGTGAAACATTTTCCTTCAATTTACATGACATAAGGTAATTTTCTCTCATCTTTTTGCCATTTATTTAAAAATCATCATATTAAAAAAACAGTAATGGAAGATGTTTTTATTGTTTTGCCTGCCACAAAATAAATCAGTGGTAATTAATAAATAATATTTTTGGGACAAATTAAGTGAAATTGCCTAATTTCCCACAACACCCTGGCTGGGAATAACTGCACAGAAGAGTGCTTCACAACTATTGTTGGAAATTGACTTTTTAATATCCAAATGGTCTGGTCTCTGGAGCACCTGATCATAAAATTAAGTGCGAAATGAATCCTCTTTTGTTATTGCACTGCTTCTTAAAATGCGCTTGTGAGCAATTTTTGGGGGAAAAAAATGCATACACCTCCTACAGAAGGACAGAATTGCCCACTTTTCACTAACAAGCTCACTTTGAGTGTTTTTCACTCATTTTTAATAATTTCGAGCCATATTTGGAGCAATCTGTAAATATTCAGTCCGACGGCCCCCTTTTTAATGGCTGTCATTGACAAGTTTTGAAGCTAAATTGGAACGTTTTAAAGCAGCAAAATACAACGCAAAAATAGGGAACCAAAACAAGGGCCAACAAAATTCCAGGAGGGGACATCGAGTGCATGGAATGGCTCAACTCACTTCTACTAGTCCCAAATACAGTTATACACGGATATCAGTGCCATGGTACGCTTTTATTTTGAAGTGGGTTTTGACAGCGCATGATGGCTGACTTGAATCTCCTTCCCGAATGACAGTTGGATAGTTGGAACCCGGTTTAAATTTAAATTGCCATTACAAGATTAACACGTCACCCTCAACTCACTTCTACTAGTCCTGTTTCCGAATGCAATACATATTGTGATTCAGATTTTGTTCTAGATAATTATGATAGCCACCACTATATTTTCTTGTTACTGTGAAACCCGAAACATTAATAACTATTACATAGTCAGATTTAGTTTTAGAAATGATAAAACAGAATTGAATAATAATTCAATCTAACAATATGAGCAAAAAGAAAAAAACAGAAAAAACATGTAACCCACAAACATTCATAATAAGAATGATGATGATAAATGAATGGCATTATTATTCACCTTAATCCACCCTCATAGGTCAAATAAGAAAAATCTTGCCCACCCTTGATGGACAAGGCAGCCACCTAGTGCTGATTGCACCGCTAGTGCAGGATTAAGCCTGCCATAAAAAGAGCGGCAGCAACAGACTGAAGAGGCAAACATCAATAGAGAAAATTATTGATTTTAAGGGTCGGGGGGGGGGGAGAGAAAAGTCCAGCGCGTGGTGCACATAGAGAAAGTGCTCTGAGTCAACGTTGGTATATGTATAAATAGCAGCCAATGAAGCAGAGCACAGATGGCTCGGGCGCACTATTGACAAGGCTACATCCATATCTATATGTCTACACAGCCATTATCTTCAATTCATATGCAAATAATCCGACACCGCAGTGAAACACACTGCATGAATTTCACATTCATACATCTTTGGGTGTTGTTTTTGTTGTTGTTGTTGTTGCTCGAGGTCACTGAGTGGATGTTGCTCACAGAACTAATGCAACTAATCAGGTCTTGAAATTTGCTGTGCAGGGGCCCTAATGGGCGCAGAGTGCTCGGATTATGAACGGTGTGCCTGAACACAATGATTGAGTGTTCAATTGATGTTAACCTGGTCAGAAAAAGCAAAAAATGAGGAATATGGGAATATCCTGTCCAGCCACACAGATGCTGCAACAGGACAGGACACCCGGGGGGGGCCCCGCAACTTCATTCTCATTATCAAAAACCTTTCTTTCGCTGGTCAACAGAAGATTGTATTTGGAGATGGCTTTGTGTGTACTTTGTTTATTTTTGAGGCTGATTTTCAAAAATTGACATCTCTCACAGATCAAGTTTTTGAGATATTTTCTGTTTTTGTTGTTGTTTTTAAGTTTGATCTGTAAAGGCGTGCGCAACGCACATTTCACCATGTGATATAATTGATAGCTATGGCATTTCGGAAAATTTATCCCACCTGGATAGTACATAGTATTAATTATTTTTGCAAACCTGATGTGCTGAATTAGCACACACAAAAAATACTCGCTTGTCTGATTTTTTTTTTTTTAAGGCACAGCATCTTTGTTTTTCATCTCTCATGTCAGCCTGACCAATTCATCATCTTTTTTTTTGTGTGTGTGGGGGGGTCATCATGGTTATTCCTGCTTGAGGCCCCCTGGGGATATAAAAGACCCCTACACACACACACACACACACACACACACACACACACACACACACACACACACACAGATACATACAATGTTGAGTAAACAGTGCTAGACGACAGCAGGTGGAAGAACTCTGCAGATAAGAATGCACACAAAGCAAGCTCGTTCAAGTTCAGGCCGACTTTCTGGCTCTGAAAGCAAGCACACAACTTTCTGGATTTCTCGAAGCCAAGCTAAACCTTGCATACCCTCTCCTGCCGCGAGGTTTGATGTCGATGGGCTTGTTGGTGGCGTAAGGCGAGCCGTTGGTGCAGGCGTGGCGGTAGCGCGCTATCCTCTCCAGCGACAGGTACTCGGAGTTGACCGGTAAACTCATCTTGACCAGGGGCGGGGTTCAAGGGGGGTGAGGGTGGGGGGAACTCGAAAGCCAACCGAGCGGCACCTGGTACCACCGAGGTTGAGGGGGGAAAAAGAGGAGAAGGAGAGCGGAGTGTGGAGAGCGAGTGAGGCGGTGGGTGTGACTTGGAGTCAAAAGATGTAGAGGGAGAGAGAGCGAGGGATGGATTGGGAGGGGGGGGCAAAGTGCAAATGCAGAGTAAACTAATTTATCATATCTGTCAGCTCATTATCAAGTATGTTTTCTAGTAATGCTGCAGGCTGGCGGCATGGCCACACTTTCACGTCCTGAAAGTCCCTTCGTTCAACAATTACATTCAGGCTCCTTTGCCAAAGTGTTCTGCCTGTTAACAGCTGAGTGGACTTTATCATTGAAAGCTGATGTTTTGGTTGCTCATTTTTCTGGGGTCTACACATATATTCAAAAAAAAAAAAAAGGATTAAAAAGAAAGACAACAAGCGTTTTGAAGCGAGGGGAGGGGGTTGTACACGAGACAGGTTTGGATTCTATGTGCGGTAAAATATTAAAATGTGCCTATTTTTGAGGGAAATAATGTCATAAAACAGGGCTCGGCACAAAATTTTGCAAAAAAAAAAAAAAAATTCCCCCAGCACCGTGCACTAGCACAGATTTGGTCCTACCCTTTTTCTGGGGCGGAACAGCATGACGATATTTGCTGATGTATAATCGTCTCAGTCAGCAGAAAAGTTTCATTTGATGTAAACATTGACAGCGACGCAACATCCATTAATGTGTTCGGGCAGTAGGCGGGACCATTTTGAACGGGTTGCTATGCAATCGCAGGGCACCTATAGATGAACAATCATCCGTGCTCATCCTCGTACCCAGTGACAATGTAGAGTGTTCTATTAACTTGCCATGCATGTTTTTGGAATGTGGGAGAAAACCGGAGTACCCCGGAGAAAACCCACACAGTTGCAGCCAAAATATCTTTTTGTGACATACATTATTTTTTGTTGTTGTTGTTATTTGTGTCTATTTTCTAAATGTCCTGTTTCTAAATTTTTATTTCCAAACAGGACCAATAAAAAGATACCGCAGTTTACAATTTGATAAGGAGCAGTCGAAGCAAATCTATACAGTCACTAAAAGATACGCTTCCATCTATTAAATAATAAATACAGATAACACACATACAATCATAACAACTACTGATGTTAATAATAATTAAAATGTATTGTTTAGTATTCATGTATTAATACCTGATTATTAGTAGCAGTCGTGAAAGTATTTGTTGTCATACCTCAACCCCAAACTAAACTGTGAAAAATGACATCAGACGTGTCAGACATTAGCCAACGTAAAGCCTTCCCTGTCAGACTGTGACGTACGGAAGAGGATTAGAGCCAATAAAGAAAAAAAAAAACAAGGTTGGCAAAATTCTCACTTTAATCTCAGAATTCTGACTTTACACGATAAATTGATATGATGGAACTCAATCCGAACACTAACACTCACAAGCATTCAAGTGCTGTATATGAACGCTTCCACCAACAGGTGGGAGTAGTGCACCACAAAAGCAGCCACGAGTCAACAGAGGACACTGAACTGCCCTTTAAGTCACGAATGCGAGTAAACAACAGAATAAATTGGGTAGGGAGCAGAAAGCAAAATTCTCAATTGTGTAGTCCACAGCTGTGAAAACAAAAAAACAACGGTGGACCTCTTTGGTATTTTGACTTTGGCTTTTTATTTTTCTACAGACAAACGCTCTCAATGACGATAGTTTTATTTGGAATTTGAGATTGATGTTAGCAACAACGCCATTAAACATTAATACATTCATTTGATTGAATTGTAGATTACAACCCCAGCTAAATGTAGAGATTGCTAACTGCACGCACGCACGCACGCACGCACACACACACACACACACACACACACACACACACACACACACACACACACACACACACACACACACACACACACACACACACACACACACACACACACACACACACACACACACACACACACACACACAGTAAATCTCAGTGGTATTCCTGTTGCAACTCTGCTTTGTCAGACTCATCCAGCGTGTGACAACAGATCATGTGTGTGTGTGTGTGCATGCCTGCCAATTACAATCGCAACGGTAGGCTTTGTGACATCCGCGTACCCATGTAGTGACTTAGGTGGGCGCGTCGGGATAGGTGACACGCGCACGCTCCAGTGCAGAGACAACCATCTCCCGGGCCTCCTCGCAAAACAAGCACAATGCTTTACACATGCCGTCAGCGCATCAAATGACGCAATCGCCGTCACACGGTCTGCCGCCTTCCCTGACACACGCTGCGCCTTGTACCCGAGGTGAATGAAGTATTTGCACTCTATACTTAAGTAGATACAAATACAAGCAAACGTGTTGATGTGTGCAGAGGTGATGTGCTGGGTTTACTTGACTTGCTCTCAATCAACCACTCAAAGGATTGAAAAATGCTGCTATCTTTGCTTTTTTTTTATTTTATTTAAAGTTACATGTGGCCAACACTAATAATTCTGAAGGCCCTGGGCGGATTTGATTGACTTTGAAGCACATGGAGGCTGAATGCTCCATCCATCCAACTGTCCTTTATAGGAGCAAAGCTGGGGACTCCCTCCCCTCCCCCCTCTTCCGAAAGATTTTCTTTTTCATCGAAGAAAATCGGGGCGCCGTATGGCAACCTGTCAGGTCTGTCCATTCTGACTGCCTCTCTTAGTCATTGTTTTTTTTAATGTCTCTTGGATGGGTTGTAACTGTGAATTTATTGCTCTGTATTTGTGCATGTGGAATGACGAATTCGATTCCACTGCATCCTCTTCAGCTTATGGTCAGGTTGCAGGGGGAGCCGTGTTTCGCAGGGAAACCCAGACTTTCCTCTCCTCAGCCACTTCATCCAGCTCTTCTGGGGGAACCCCGTGGCGTTCCAAAGCTAGCCTGGAGACATGGTGTCTCCAGCATTTTTCTGGGTCATTTTAGTTGAAAATGGATACTTAACTGTGACTTTGAGTGACTGATAAAGTAATAGTTTGATGAGTTTACAAATACTTAATGTAGTCAATCAATCAGTGCATTCCCTTTTTGGTGTTATTGTTTCTCCACGGATAACGCAGTGTGAGCGACAATCCGATGCGACAAAGAGGCGGAGATTGGCCACACATCCATCTCTCCTACATCACTGGCTAATGGGTTCGTACACAAAGCACATACGTCAGAGTTAATTGAATTCCCAGCAGCAGTGGATAAATGGTTAAAAATAAAGAAAGAAAAAAGAAAAGGAAAGAAAACACACTCTCCGCGGCTCCTGCTAAAGTGGCAGATTATCACCATGGCAACTGTACTTCAGCCACGGGAAAGCAGGTTGACAAAGACTGACTATTCATCTTCCGTTGTGTTTGAATGAGCAAAGTTATTGAGAGGAAGAGATCGGCAATGGCGTGGCCAAGAGGCCAGTCCACTTCGCCGTACCTTGCATCAAAAGGGGGGGGGGGCTGGCTGATGGACTGTTTCGTGTGACGACGACCAATTCCTTCGCCTCACCCCGGCCCGCACTTCCTGCCTACCTTTTACCGCGCCTGCCGAGTCATGTTTATAATGTGGTTGCCTTGGCGATGTGGCAGCTTTCAAAAGGAACAGGTAACCAATCAGCATGCAGTTGCTAAGGGTAAGAAATGATGACAACATCGAGGATGACGAGAGTAGACGTGATGTAAACACGACACATTGGGAATCGATCCAAGAAGAAGAAGAAGAAAAAAAAAACATTTGCAAGGAACCATGATTCAATCACATGAAGGCAGGATATAGTAAATGACAAATGTAAAAATCCATCCTCCCATTTTTCGATCTGCTTATCCTCACAAAGGTCGCGGCGGTGCTGGAGCCTATCCCAGCCGTCTTTGGGCAGTAGGCGGGGGACACCCTGAACCGGTTGCCAGCCAATCGCAGGGCACACAGAGACAAACAACCATCCACGCTCGCACCTCGGGACAATTTGGAGTGTTCAATCACCCTGCCATACATGTTTCTGAAATGTGGGAGGAAGCTGGAGTACCCGGAGAAAACCCACGCAGGCCCGGGGAGAACATGCAAACTCCACACAGGGAGGCCGGAGCTGGAATTGAACCCGTTGGCACGCTAACCACTGGACCACCGGGCCACCATGTACTTAAATGACAAATGTTAATAAAATACTCAAATATCAATGTAATAAAATGTCATGAAAATAATGAAGAAATTTCTTGTGTTGTTCTGGTAAAGGACTGAAAATAGTTTAAATGTATTTTTTATTTAACTGCACTACATGTCTTTTGTATAGCTGTAGCCTATCTCAGCTGACCTTGGATGAAGAAAAGCAGCGTTACATCCTGGACTGCTTACCGGCCAATCACAGGACACATATTGTCAAAAACTACTCACTCAACATTCATACGAAGACAACATAGACAAAGAAGCCCGGTGCTGGCACGTAGGAGAATGGGAAAACCCCACGCAGGTAGGCGACAAAGGCTTCAGCGCCGCCTGCAACTGAAAACGGAGGTTTCGCTTCCAACAAGACAATGATCGTAAACATAAAGCAAAATCGACAATAAGATGGTTCAAAACTGCAAGGTCTAAAGTCGGGGGGTGAAGAATTGTGCACGCCACATTTGTTTAGGTTTTTTTTTTTCATGACTGTGTCCCACCTAGTGTTGATTTTGCACACACACACAAATCAAATTTGATCTTTTCATGTCTGATGCCTGAAATGCGGCAAAAGGTCAAAAAGTTCAAGTGGGCCGAATATTTCGCAAGCTACGCGCACGTGTATGAGTACATTACACACCATTCACTTCCATCGATTACGGACACAATGAAACAGATGATCAAGTGGCACCGCGGGTCTGCCGTCGAGTCCTTGTCGGATTCGTGTCGTCCGCGCACGCTAGCTGTGAAACCCGCTTCCTCTCTAGACACAAATTGATGGGAGAGATGAATGGACGTGGGCAGCCTCTTAAACGTTACCGCACACGCCCGTGTGCGCACACATACGACGACAGCGCTTGAGAAGCAGTACGGCACAAGCACATGGGCCAGCTAATCGGGTTAACCTGGCAGCGGGCCTGCTGATGTCAGAGTAATCCCTCATTAAAGCCCTGATGACATCACTACTACGCCGGGGAGAGTGTGTGACCCAGACCTGAGGCCACATGCTTTTGGACAACTTTTGTTGGATGCGTCTTGCGTGTGTCGCTCTCTCTCTCTTGTCTCTGTGTTTGCACGGCAAAACCCCTCATCATCCTAACCTTTATTGGGTGAACATTTTGGGGAAACCCCCATTAGACTGTCGTCGTGTTTGTGCGGGTGTCAAGGGACTGCCTGGCATTGTGCGCCAACGCAGACCAGGTAATCCAGGATGTTCCCCAACACGCGCAGACACGCTTGGAACGCTGGTGGGTTTGTGTGTGTGTGTGCGTGTGTGTGCGTGACTACATAATATGTTCATGGGCATTTTATGTAAGCGCGCCACAACATGCATTCACACGAACAAGAATTAGAGTTGCACAGTCTGAACAGGCCATCATTAAATCCACTTAAAAAGAGGCGCAAAAAAGAGCAAGAAGCAATTTATAAAATAAAACAAAAAAGTTATTTAAAAATGAGCAGTATGAAAGCATCTCCTGCCCATTTGTCATGGGGTCCTCCTTTACCATTTGTACAGATAGAGTGATGTGTGAAAACAAAATGCCATTCATTCAGTGATTTCGCGATCTGCTTTATCCTCACTAGGGTCACGGGGGGTGCCGTAAGGCTCATCCCAGCTGTCTTTGGGCAGTAGGGGGGACACCCCTAATTGGTTGCCAGCCAATCGCAGGGCACACAGAAATGGACAACCATTCGCGCTCACACTCACACCTAGGGACAATTTAGAGTGTTCAATCAGCCTGCCATGCATGTTTCGGAATGTGGGAGGAAACCGGAGTACTCGGAGAAAACCCAGGCAGACCCGAGGAGAACATGCAAACTCCACACAGGGAGGCCGGACCTGGAAATGAACCCGGTACCTCTGCACTGCGAAGTCGACGTGCTAACCACCCGACTACCGGGCCGCAACAAAATGCACAATTGATGAATACAAGCTGAAGTATGGTGGCTCTAAAGGGGTCAAAAATGTTCAAATCTCAACATGCCCGAATACTACTTTTTTGAGAATTTGGCTCAAATTTACATCAAAAATAATGTCACTACAAGACCTTGGTCTACGGATGTTAAAGGGAAACATCGTCTGGTGCATTGGTTCATTTTTCTTTGGCTTTTCTATCATTCCAATTCATTGTATGGTGGCCCTCAAAGGGTCAAAAAGGCTCAAAAGTCGACTGACTATACCTTCCCGGTATGCACAATTGCAACAGCCCACAGAGCTCCTTAATTAAAAGCAAACAAAATGGCACTTGTAAAAAAAAAAAGAAAAAAAAAACTAAACCCGGTGGCACATTTAAATGTTCTCAGTGCGTATTGAACGAGTCCAAACTGACTGCTGACTTGAGTGTTATTCGACACGACGACAACGTGCGAGTCTGTGCTACCGGCTGGATGAAAAACGCACAGCAACAGTTGGGATTGTGCAAGTGGGAGTGCGTTTCCTCCGAGGAAGCCATTGCATTCATCGTGTGCCAGCACGCACGCAACCGCACACACACACACACACACACACACACACACACACACACACACACACACACACACACACACACACACACACACACACACACACACAGAACAGAACAGTGCTGGCTAAATATTGGTTCGAAATGTTTGCATAAATGAGGATGCAATGCCAAGTTTTCGGGAGGGAAAAGCAAGCCAGAGAAAGAACGCAGCAGTGTAGAAAGTTTCAAGTATGTCATTATGACTTAGTCCAGCCAGGTACGAGGGGGGACTCCCTCTCTAAACCCCCCCCCCCCCCCCCCCCCCCCCCCCCCCCCCCCCCCCCCCCCCTCTTCTTTTTTTTTTTTTTCCCCCTCTGCT